>VWZP01008830.1:1490-19017 GCA_013396995.1 Dicaeum eximium | reverse complement strand
GGCGGGCCGCCCGCCTCCCCCGCCATGGCCCCTGGAACTGTCCCTGTCCGCGGGATACCCCGCCAGCCCAGCACCGCCCGCCCGAGAGCCCAGCGATCTCCCTTACTTCTTGGTGTCGCTGCTGAAGAGCCCAAAGGCCGCGGGAGTCGAGGGGGTCACGGTGGGCGCCGCCTCCTGCGCCAGCTCGGGCGCCGGCTCTCCGNGGCCGGAGCCGCGGCCCCGGGGCCGGGGGAAGGGCCAGGGCCAGGCGGGCCCGCGGCTGGTGACCCGCCTCGGCGTCCCCGGCCTCTGCCGTCCCTTAAAATGCTAAGCCTGGCCTAGAGCAGCAGCTCGTTTGTTGCTTCTAGTGACCGTGTTAGGAATGCCGGTACTCCACGCTGACTGTAGAAGTAAGGTAACCTAGACTAGAAGCAGCTGTTTATATGTGAGAGGCCAGAAATGTAAAAGGATAGTTAGAAGTCTTCTGAGGGAAGTTCTTCCTAATTCCTTTTTACAATCCTGTTTTCCTACGTGCATCTTTCCCATCTCCCTTAGTCTTTCAGGAATAATCTGTGTTCATTAAAACACCCTTCTATCCATCTCCTGACATATGATAGTGGAGTGCAACCTTTTCCTCCTTAGAACTGAACTAATTTCCAATAGGTTACCTGTTCACAATCAATACATTTTATCTTGCAGAGAAGAAAAAAAAGGGGGGGAGAAATTGTCATATTTCTCTGAAGCAGCTTTTTTACTTGCTTGCTTTTCAGCAGCTTGTACTTACCTGGTTGAAACTGAGGCAACACCGAGCAAATAAACTTTTTACAAAAGGATTTACCAGTAAAGGATTTATTAAGAATATGGGGCTGCTGTAAATGTAGTTGTCCTCAATAGCTGCCTTCTATCTGTGCTAGTGTTTTAAATTTTTTATGATCTCTCACAGCTTTTTTTTTCTGTGTAGCACTTTTTTGAAAGTCATGGTTTAGATTGTAACAGTCTCAGTGTGAATATTCTTGACTATCTCATTTTACCTATTGGTTTTTAGACTTCCATTTTTGTTCTGCCTTTTGCATTGTTTACAGTAGCAGTCGTCATAGTTTTCTTTCCCTGTAGAGAGAAATATCTTATTATTACTACCATAAACTGTCACAGGAACTATTGATACTCATCCAGTGATTTGATTTGAGGCAGACACATCTCAGTCATACAGAGCCAGAGAGCCATTCTACATCCAGATTTTTAAAGGATCAAAAATCAGAATAGGCTTGTGGAGAACTGGGTCTGAACCAGACAAAAATGGACACCCACTTCTCTCTACAGAAAGATCTGAGAATTCCTGTCAGCAGTCCTTAGAAATTGTCTCTGTTTTTCAGACCATGCCTATTTATTTCAAATTCTAACAGAGACAGCACTTGAACTTTGACTCCAAACATGGTTTTGTTTACACAAAAAGGTCATTAAATGTGTCTTTTATTTGTGTACCAGGCACATATAGTGTAGGAAGGGGTAATCTATAGGAGGCCAAGTCAACAGTTTATAATGTAGATCTATTCTAGTTTAAGACAGTCTACTTGTTCTCAGAGGCAAGAGGTTAAAACTGCTTTGTATAAATCTATAAAATAAGGCTTTATTAGCACTAAGAAACACCTTAAGTACAAGAAACTAATTTTTTTTACTGCATATGTCTACTACGTAGTATTGACTACATGTACTACCTAAGTAATCTTAGAGTAAATGAAAAAAGAAAACAATAGACTTGTAGAATTTGTCAGAGTAATTCGTGGGAGTACAAATGGCAAAAATAAAACAAATGGTTATTGAGGGGGATGATCATGGGACAGTAATATGAGAAGAGAAGGAAATAGTAACAGTGATGCAGAGCCTGAAAGGGTTTTGCAAATGAGAAAAGAAATACTAACTGAAGGTTTATAAAGTGTAATTGAAAATTCCTATCCTGAATATTAGCCATGAGCTTCTGCTTTTGATCTAGTTTTAGCCTGAAATATGCCACAACTGTTCAATGAAGAGCCTTTTCCTCTCTAAATTGTCTTCAAAATCACCATGTAGTGATAAGGTACTTGCACATTGAATTTATACCTGGATGCAATTATGCCAAAATTACAGAATCATGAAACACAAATTACTCCAAATCTAAATTATCCACTTAAATTCATTGGTTACAGCATTGTATATTTCAAAGTTTTGTGTAGCATAAGAAAATTAACAGTCAGGGCTTAGAAAAGAGAACGTAAAAGGCTTTTAGAAGTTACTTGCACTGAGAAATAATTTCTAATAATCAATGGAAGAGAAGATGTATTTGTATGGATAAATATATAAGCATTTTCATCAAAACTCATGCATAGTGGGTTTGAGGGGAAAAATATTTACATTGCTGTAAATTGGAGCTCAACAAGCTGTAATTTTGTAGTTTCAACAAACATTCACTTTCCTAGGCTTTCTGAAACATTTACACAAATACTTTGCAGTGTTTTTTACAAAGTTATATACATTTTGTTACTGCTGGGCTGCCAAATGCTTATTGTATGCCCTCTTGTGGTTCAGATTATTATTATGTTATTTGTCATGAAAAAGACAAAAGATGCATTGGTAAGAAAAAAAATTTTTAATGGAATTTAAGCTCTGTATAAGAGAAATGTCAAGCTACTAAAAGCTATCTCAAGTACACCAGCTAGTCATAACTATCATTCTGAGGAAGTCACCAGTTACAGATTCAGTCTTGATTGGCCTTTTTTATATAAATTCTAGGTTTCCTCCAAGATCTATTAGTGAAACAACTAGGCTTGGGTTTGCCAATTTATCTTCTCCTTTTCTTAATCTAGAGAAGCATGGAGTCTGTAGTTACTACAAAATATTTAACTGGTTTAAGTAATGAAGCTGAAATAACTTTTTAAACCCTTGTGCGTATATAAACAATTTATACTATAACATATCTGCCTTCATTTGTGTTTTAGTTTGATAGTTACAGTTCGTAACGCAGATTTATTTAAAGATCTTCTTAATCTAGTTTAGATTAAAGACTTTAAGAAGGGGGTACTTGTGCATGGTACGTGTGTTTATTATAACATCTCTTCTTTATTGTAGAAGCTCCACTGGGTTAGGCTGCTCTTGAAATACATGCCTTGACAGTTGGAATACTTCAAGTGTCCTTCTGGATCCCAAGTTTTTAAAGCAAGTCAAGCCACACTTACTAAGGACTTCGACCTTGGTGTTGCTTGTGTACCTGCACATCCTTCATGTTCTACCTCTAAACTACACTAGTGCAGGTAATATATATTAGTGTTGATGTTTGGTTTCTGAAGGTACTGCAAGTGAGTTGTTCGGCAGAAATAAAGAGATAAATATTAATAAAAAGAACAGCAGGTTGATAAAATCTTCTCAGAGTGTCATCTTCCAGTCCTCTTAGATCTCTCCTAAAGAACCTCTATTCAGTTCTTGAGATTGAGATTGCAATACAGTTTATTGCTGGATAAACAGCAATTACAATATGTGCAATAATAAAAAGAGAAAAGAGGCAGTTTTGAGCAACTGGCCGTAAGCAGAGAGAAGGCTATAGCGTATTGCAAGCACACTGTAAGCATGTTGTGATTTCCTTGGCATGGAGTCAACTATGCATTAGTCCTGGTATAGATTACAGTGGTACCAGAACAGGTTTTACTGATGTTGAATGAATATAGCATGCTCCTTTCCTCCGTAGCTGGAGCACAATGCCCTTCAAAAATAACACCTTATGTCTACAGCATGTAACATGTGTCATATCTCATGGAGCAAGCCAGAAAAGTGCCTGTTTAAGGAGATCACAGAATCAACAAGAGTCATGGAGCCAAAAAGAATTATCGAATGGCTACGGTTGGCAAGGGCCACTCTAGGTCATCTAGTCCAACCTCCTTACACAAGCAGTTTCCCCATGACCAGTAGTACTTTGGAATGTGTGCAGACAGCTTTTGAAATCTCTTTTCTGAAGGAATAGACTCGATACCTTCTCTGGGCAATCTGTTCTGGGTTTCAGGCACCCTCACAGTAAAGAAGTTCTTCCTTATGTTCAAGTAGAATTTCTGTGTTCCAGTTTCTGCCCATTGCCTCTTGTTCTATTGTTTGGTCTATTGTTTGGCGCCTCTGAGAAGACCCTGGTCCATCCTCTTGACATCCTCCCTTCAGATACTTACACATCGATAGATCCCCTCTGAGGCTCCTCCAGGCTAACCAGAACCAGCTCCCTCTGCCTTTCCTAGTGCTCCAGTCCCCCCATCATCTTTGTAGCCTTTGCTGGACCCGCTTCAAGAGCTCCATGTCTCTGTTGTCCTGAGGAGCCCAAAATATCTGGAATGCTGTATCCTCACTGAAGCTGAATAGAGAGTCAGGATCACCTTCCATGACCTGCTGGCAATGCTCTTCCCAACATCCCCCCCAGGATCCCATTTGCCCTCTTGCCCACCAGGACACGCTGCTGGCTCAAGGACAGCTTGCTGTCCACCAGGACCCCCAGGTCTCTCTCCACAGAGCTGCTCCCCAGCAGGTCAGCCCCAGGCTGTGCTGGTGCCTGGGATTGTTCCTCCCCAGGTGCAGAGCCCTGCACTTGCCTGTCATTAGAGATAGTGTCAAAAGACTTGCTGAAGTCGAGGTAGACAATATCCACTACTTTCCCCTCATCCATCAAGGTACCTGCCTCATTGTAGAAAGTAATCAGGCTGAGCAAGTGTGATTTCTCTATGTTGATGACTCCTGATCACCTTATCATCCCTGTGATAGAGATGGTCTCTAGAAAAGTGCTCCGTCACTTTCCCAGGGATTGAAGTGAGGCTGACTGGCTGGTAGTTTCTGAGATCCTCCATCTTGCCCCTTTTGAAGACCAGGGTGACGTTTGCTTTCTTCCAGTCCTCAGCGCCTCTCCTGATCTCCATGATCTTTCAAAGATAGTCTCACAATGGTGTCCCTCAGCTCTTTCATGGATACATCCTGTCAAGGTCTGTGGACTTGCGAATGTTAAGTTTGACTAAATGGTCTCTTACCTAATCCTTCTCAACCAAAGGGAAGTCCTTCTTTTTCCAAACCTTCTCCCTGATCTTCCGGGTTAGAATTTGTGAGGGATGGCCTTGACAGTGAAGACTGAAGGAAAGAAGATATTCAGTAATTCTACCTTCTGTGCAACCTCTGTCACTGGGGTCCCTGTTCCGTTCAGTAGCAGGCTCACATTATGCCTAATAATAATTTTGTTACTGATTAATTGATGTACTGGTGTATTTGAAAACAAAATATAAAGTGGAACATGGAATTAAATAAGAGAAAAGCAGAAAATTGGTTTTAGAAACTGGAATGAGCAAAAAGGAGGAATGAAGACTCAGAAAACTCTGGCGGTTCTATGAGGTGGTAATCACAGAAGATAAAATTCTTAACAAGAGTGTAATAGGATTTGTGTGAGAAACATAGGATAGTCTCTTACTGGAGGAGAAACAAAGAGAGAAATTAAAGACATAATGCCAAAAAATGGTTATTCTTCATATTTCCCTAAGGGTGAAACACTTTCATTACTTATCCTAACAGATTTTTTTTTAAGATGTATAATTTATAAATAGTTTCTGGAAAGAACCTAATGAACTGAGAATAAGGTCTGTAAGCAATTGCTACATGAAGAGTGTCGCTTCGAGCTGGGTCTTATGACTCAGTGATCTCTTCATTCCTGAATAGCCCAGCTACCCGGATGGCTTAAAATGAGCAGGATGGCTCTTGTGGAGGTGTTTGAAACAGAAGAAGGTTTAATAAGAAACAAAATAACAAACTCTTTACAGAGAAAAGCCGTGCCAGGGCAAGAGATGCTTGCTCCTGCTAAGCACCCCACAAAAGTGATCAAATCTTTAGTTCTGTTCTTTTTCTACCTAATCACCCAGGCAGGACCTCTTGGCCCCGGTCCAATGGAACAGCCCCAAATTTGAGGTGAAGGACAAAGGATCCTATGAGGTGTCTCTTGTACTGAATTCGAAGAGAAGTTTCTGGAGTCTTTGCCTTTTTTAGCAGACAAAGAGTACCTGGAAATCCTATTGTAAATTGGTCACTCTGTCAACAGGAGGCACACTGCTACAGCTACACTCAAGTGCACTTGAATATTAAAGGGGTGAAAAGGTCAATAAAGTATTTTCCTGGCGGACCAGGAATGAGAAAGTTGAAATAACATCTTGGAAATAACACTAGATACAAACAAGATAATTTCAGACAAGGAGGAAAAAACCCAAATGAACCAGCATTTTTTTTTGCCAGACACTTCCCTTTCAGTCACATATGAATAGGAGCCATTCCTAACCTGGCACTCCCAAGGCCATGGAATTGTGTATTCCCTTGAACAATATCTCTGGTTTGTTTTGGAATGAGATAAGGGCTTCTCAGGACCCTACAGCTGAGGGTCCTGTAGGACTAAAGCTAACTCATGTATTTAGTTAAATAAATCTTAAGGTTTTTTCCTATGATTAAGAGTTATTCCTCAGACAACATGTCCTGTTTCTCAAAAAAATGTACAAAATTCAAATTAAAGGGAATTTATAGTCACTTATATGAAAAATTTCCTTTTAAAAGGTCTTATTTTAATAAACTTTCTCATCATTATTAATAAGTTGATAATTATCTCTTTTAATTGCATTTATTATTAAAATGGAATGGAATTTATAGAAATGTTCATATAATTATAAGAATGTTTATTAATATATAAATTAAGAAAAAATAAATAGTTTAAATGAAATTTTTAATTACAATGTCTGACTATGTCTCTGATACTTATTCTTTTTACTCTCACTGAATCATTTTTTTCCATGCTTTTAAAAAGGAACTTGATTAGAAGTAGGTAAGAAAAGTAGATTTGTTTCATTTATTATTTTAAAGACTAAAACAAAGGAAGTATAATGCACATTTATACGCTCTTACTGTTGAAGCTATTTTCAATGTGCATTCACAAGCCTTTTTTAGAGCATAGGCTTCATTTAAATAAACAAATTGTAGTTACTCCTGTTTAGTGTATCTGAGGATGTATTTAACAAAACTGGAAATGATACAGAGAGGTCAAGATAAAGAATGACTTCTATATGAGAGGAAAAAAAACTGAACAGGCTTGAAGTCTGTGGCCAAGAAAATAGACATGTGATAGAGATCATTCTGGTTTATGATCTATATCTATAAAGTCATGAATTACACAGAAAATGTGACTCATTATCCCATCTGCTAGGAGTTATCATATAAAACCAGTAGATTATAGGTCCAAAAGAAAAAGATATTTGTCCTACAACACAGTTGAATGTGTACTTTGATAGTTGCCATGAAGTACTGTTGATGCAGAAGTTTCCATGAGTTCAAAGAACAAGAAGACAAAATCAAGGACGAAAAGGTTATTGAACAAAAAGGTTATTGAAATGTTGCTGGCTCGGGAAGTTCCTGAACCACAAGTTTACTACAGAGAAATACCATTATACAGTGTCCTTGTTCTGATATTCTTCCATAAGAATCTGGTTCTGGTAATACTTACAAGTATTTGAGGCTAGATAGACCTTTGTTGGTATGTCTGTTCTTATCTTACATATTTCAGTTAATTATTCCTATTGCAGCTAGATAAATGTGTAGTCATTCCTTTTATAACAGAGTTCAGCAGCTGAAAAATGAGAAATTGTGTGAAGCACGAAAGAAATTAACACATACATTATCTAGTGGACTGGTTCAACTTCTGCCAAAGACTTGTAGTCTGGTTGAATGGGAACTAAAGTCATGCTACCTTTCTATTTCTGCTTTCTCTTCTAAGGGACACATCAGTCTACTTTATCTGTATTTGAAGAATTCTAAATATGATGCAAGTCAGGCTGTACATCCCCTTCTGATCACAAGAGCTGACACTTTATTCAGGCTTCCTGTTTTATTTGAAAGAAAGCATCCTCTGTTTACAGTCTTATTTATCCCTCCATTTCTTGTTTGATATTTCTTTTGAAACGGTTAAAAACAATGTGTGCTTTCTTCTGACAAACCATTTGATGAGTCTTTAAAAAAATATTAAGATGTTTATACAGCTATTATGGCTATCTTTACTATGTACTTGAGATGATATAGCAAGGATGACCCATCTGTCCTGCTCTCAGGGACACCAAGTCCCAGCTTGCTGTTGTCTAATTCTTCATTTATAATGCTTTGGTTATTAGATCCAGTTTGGTTATTAGATCCAGCGGTTATTAGTACCAATGCTTTGGTATTAGATCCACAAAGCGGTTCATTCCATCTAATCACTTGAGTCAAAACAGCAAATATCATACAAAAATTCCTTTTTCTCTGAAGCAGTGAACTACAATCAAGGCTTTTGTTCCTAGTTTCCAAGCTACTTCAGTCATTCATTTTCCTATGGAAGAAATATGAAATAAGGTGACACTGATGAGGGTAAATCCTATTTGGTCTTCTATACCTGTTTCTTCGGTAACTGAACTTGCATGAAGAAAGCTTTTCTACAAAAGTCCATTGGAAATGAAGTACTATCTTAGGAGATAGGTATATTGTTCAAATATCAGACAAGCAAGTAGCATCTAAGAGTAGCAGAGATCTTAGACATACTTCCTTTCAAATTTTAATAAAGCATTTAAAGATTTGCTAATATGTTGTGCAAACCTTTTGACACCATTCTCATCAGAAAATTCTGCTTCCATGATGCTTTGCATGTCTGCATTTCTTGCTTCTGCTTTGATGTCTGCATTTCTTATTTTTATCATTAGTGACTGAGTCATGAAATGCTAGTGAAAGAAGACAGCTGCATTTTCATTACTCTTTTTTACTGGGTAGAGAATAATGTTTTTACAGAGAAAAAACAGTGCTTGTTAGTGGCCTGAGTTGCTTCACAACAAGCAAGGCTTGTCATAATTATTCTATTCGGAAAATAAAGGGACGGAATAAGCAAAGCCAAAGTAATAATTAGTGTTGTACAAAAGGAGCATGTCTACCAGGACACTCAAAAGGAGTGTGAACTACTCTGAAACTGCAAAATTGAGCATGTAGCATAGACAAACCTGGCACACTAGTCCGAATAGTGGGGGTATTGGAGCGGGATGAGGAATCCAGTTGGGGCAGCAGGGAATACACCTACGCAATGACCAGGGTGGTCTGCATCTGGTTCTCCTCAGCAGAGCTTTGTGTATTGGGCTTTCCTTCTAGGGCAGAAGATAACGCTGAGCATTGGAGAACACAACCTCACCCACACACATGTCCAGTTAGACTGGGGGATTGGGGGAGCTGAAGAAAGTTAAAGCATTGAGACTTCACCCTGGATGCCAAACACTTTCCTTCTGCTTTGACGAAAGCATTCCTTCAGTACAGCTTAGTATACAATGTCCAATTCCTTGAAAACAGGAGACAAAGACCAAACTGCAGTTTCCTTCTGCAGTTTCCAAGCAATTTTTTTAGCATTCTAGGGCCAACTCCTATCTGTGCAGAGGGGAAGTCCCACCAAGTGTCTAAGAGCAGTGTCTAAATGCTTCTTGAATTCTAGCAGTTTTGGGGCCTATGAGCAGGTGTCCTGGTGAATAGATGAGGGAAAAACTGTGGATATATNAAAAGAAGGCTCAGGGGAGACCTTGTTTCTCTCTGCAATTGCCCGAAAGGAAGGTTTAGCCAGGTGAGGGTTGGTATCTTCTTGCAGGCAACAAGAGATTGGATGAGAGGACATTGCCTCAAGTTCTACCAGAGGANCTCCCACAGCATTCTCCTGGATAAGCTGATAGTCCATGGCTTGGATGGGTGCTCTTTTACTCTTTTTTTACACTTTCCTGAGTAAAAAAGTGGCTGGATGGCCAGGCTCAGAAAGTGGTGGTGAATGGAGTTATATCCAGCTGATGGCCAGCCACCAGTACTGGGGCCAGTCCTGTTTAATGCCCTCATTGATGACCTGGACAAGGGAACAAGTGCACTCTCAGTCAGTTCAGAGATGACACCCAGCTGGGTGGGAGTGCTGATCTGCTGGAGGGCAGGAAGGCTCTGCAGAGGGATCTGGGCAGGCTGGATCATGGGCTGAGGCCAATGGTGTGAGGTTCAACAAGGCCCAGGGCTGGGTCCTGCCCTTGGGTCACAACAACCCCAGGCAGTGCCACAGGCTGGGGCAGAGGGGCTGGAAAGCTGCCCCATGGAAAAGGAGCTGGGGGTGCTGGTGACAGCAGCTGAACATGAGCCAGGGTGTGCCCAGGTGGCCAAGAGGGCCAATGGTATCCTGGCCAGGATCAGCAATAGTGTGGCCAGCAGCACCAGGGCAGGGATTGTCCCCCTGTACTGGGCACTGGTGAAGCCACACCTGAAATCCTGTGTCCAGCTCTGGGCCCCTCACGACAGAAAAGACATTGAAGGTCTGTAATGAGTCCAGAGAATGGCAGCAGAGCTGGTGAAGGGTCTGGAGGTCAAGACCTGTGAGGTTTAGCTGAGGGAGCTGGCATTGTCTAGTCTGGAGAAAAGAAGGCTCAGGGGAGACCTTGTTTCTCTCTGCAATTGCCCGAAAGGAAGGTTTAGCCAGGTGAGGGTTGGTATCTTCTTGCAGGCAACAAGAGATTGGATGAGAGGACATTGCCTCAAGTTCTACCAGAGGAGTTGAGGTTGGACATCAGGAGGAATTTCTTCACTGAAAGAGTAGCTAAGCATTGGAATGGACTGGCCAGGGAAGTAGGAATTCACCATCCCTGGAGATGTTCAAGAAATGATAAGTAGTACTATGGTTATTTTGCATGATTGTGATTGATCAAAGGTTGGATTTGATGATCTTGAAGGTCTTTTCCAACTTTAATGATTCTATGATACTTATGTACTTGCTTTAAAAAAAAAAAAAAAAAAGAGGACTTAAATATTTTTCAGCAAGAATTAATTTAAGCAGAGTTAGTAATTAGAGGAGCAGGCTACTTTTACCCAAGTCCTTGCAAATACATTGAAGTATGTCTGAATTCAGGCAATATACTGGAAGAGAGTACACCAGCAAAACTCTTCTATGTGGAGATGAACTTTCAGGGTTCCTGAAACAGCAATAGGTATAAGTTTGAAGCTGTATAGGAACTCAATAGTTTGGCTACCTAAGTGCCAAACTATTGAGTTCTAAGTGCATCTCTTCTCCACTACTTTGGACTTACATCAGTACTTTTCTTCCTTTCTTTCTGTATGTTGTTTTCCTTTTTTAGTTTCTCCAAGTGGCAGTCAGCTTGCCATACATTAGAAATTTGATACCAAACATAAAGGAAGGCTGGGGAACATCTCAAATCTCTCCTCTTTGAAGGCAGGAGACTAAGAGATGACCTCTTGTTCTGGCCCACTCTGACCTTTCTGATGCTCTTTTAATTGAGACTGGGACATAGAAGCAGTACAGAAAATCTCTCCTAAAGTAATAAGGGCAAAAAAAGTATGAAAACTTTATGGAACAGGGAAAAAAAAAAAAAAAAGAAATCAGAATTAAACTACCTATAAAATGAAGTTTTAGAAGATGGGTTGGAGGAATACAGAATAGAAAATCTCGCCAACATCTCCAAAACTCCAGGTTAAAGACATCAAATCTGGTTCTCTAAAGATTTTGATACCATTTACTCATTTCTACCCACATTAAATAAATCAGAAATCTAGGCCTCCTAGCAGCAAAATAAAAATTCATACTCATCAGGTATTTTTTGCACTTGAAGTTACTCTAAGATTTTTGAAGTAAACTTAGTTTTGGCATCTAATTTAGCTTAGTTGCATTAGAAATCTATGCTTTTGAAACTTTTTTTACATGGTGATTTCCTGGCCTGGCCTTCTTCTGTAGGAGACCCTGTTCCCTTACTGAGCCCTGATTTTTAAATCCGTAGAGGAAAAAAAAGAACTGCAAAGATCCACATTATCCTTACACTATGTAGAGCTATATTATTAGTTTGAATCAGCATTGAAGGGAAATAACAATAACAACAACAACAATGACAACAACAATAATAATAATAATAAATTAAGCTTTATTCTGTATTGGTAAATGAAAATTTTCTGTGGCAGTTCCAACTTTGGGCACAAGAGGTAGATGTTTTCACATGAAACTTCCATCAAATACATAACATAACTAGTCAGCTTTTATACTTGAGGATAAGGGGTAGTCAGCTGTTGCTAATTTCCTCTTCTATGTTTTATGTAGTAATACATTTACAAAAAGTGATATTAATTGTAAAGATGTAATGTGGAGAATGGGAGTAGCCAAGCATTTATTTGTAATGAGTTTATTTATCTTGCCCAGTGGATCTTGGGGCTTCACAGGGAATGCAGTGCTCTGCACATTTTGTTCTCTCGACAAAATATTTTTATATGCACTTACATGCACTTTTGAGATCAGAATACACACAGTGAAACAGATTCTCTATGGGATTGAGTATATGTTGCTGGCATTCACCTGACCTGCGCTGAATCTAGCAACATTCTGTGTGGGTTGCGACTGTTTTGTTACTTATTTCTTGTTCTGTTCAGCCCGAACAGATTAAAAAGCCAAGATTGAAAAGCTAACCTGATTAAAAGCTAAGCATATCTATGCCCTTAAACACTGTTACATTTTTAACATACTAAGTTTAAATTATATGGTTTGGACTTTTTTTTAGTAAGTCATACAGAAGACTTACTTGAGTCCATTAATATATTTGAATTTTTGACATTGTGAAAACTTTTCCATTCCTAAATATGATGAGAAAAAGCAACACACTACCTGTACTTGATTTCCATAGGGACAGTGAACACATTCCCTGGTTAACAGCTACGTAGAAGAAGGATTATCAGTGATGTGATTATGGAAGATTTTTTTATTAATGCCAATATGAGCATTGCTTTGCATATTGACCTAAATCAACCATTATGTTCAAAATATTGTATGTATTTTAATCTTCTTACAGCTACCTAAATATGATACTGCTTTTTTAAAAAGGCATCAGTGTAGGCTTTAAACATACTTTTTCATGGACTTGTGTGTTACACAGACTCACAGACTCCAATGGAAAAACGAATCTTTTTCATTCTAGGTCTCTTTTATGGTGTGGGATGACCAGTATAGTGGGATCTGGTTTGTGTATATGTTTACTAGAAGATACATTAACCTTATTGCAGTTACTTATATGAGCAAGGATTGCTTGCATGAATATGAGTTTTAGAAAGGGAGCTCACTTTATCATATGTTGCAGCCTGTAAAGCCTTTTCAGGAAATGCAATCAATGACAGATGTCTTGTTTTAGCAAATCAGTGTTTGTACTTATTATCTGAAGATTTTATTTGTTTTGTCAGTGAGAAAATTGTTGTATGGAGAATTATAGTTACTTCAAAGGAGTCAGAATTTTTAAGTAATTACCTCAGATTACTTTTCCAAAATCCTGTGGATAAATTGTTCTGTTTCATTTATGTGACAATTCTAACTTTTCTGTAATGATGCTTTCCAATGGATCATCAATGTATGCTGTTATTTTGTGATAATCCATTTTCATTGTGAAAACTGCCCTGTGCAGATTCCTGTATCCAGTGCATCCATTTTCTTTAGATGTCATTGTGCTGAATTACATCAGGTAAATTTTAATCAGAGATTTGATGCTGTGAGTTCATGATCCCTGCTATGGCAGATGATTTATAATTGCTGTCTCACATACTGCAAAATACCAATCATACAAAAAAGTTTGCCTTCTGTTCATCCTTGTAACATTCATTGGCTTGTCAGCCATTCACTGTATTCCAACAGGTTGTTGAAGTTGAAAGTGAACAGTAATTGATTTGAAAGTAGTATGTTTGACAATACCCACAGAAATCTCTGCAATACCATTCCACATCAATGAGAGCATGAACATGATAACACTAGCTTATGTTAATTGAGTAACTTTCTTCATGTACAAGCAGCATTTTCCACATAAAAGAAAACCAGTTGTGGAACAATAACTGAAGAAAACTCCAGCTAATGCAGTTTCATTTTTCCAAATTAAGAAACTCTCAAGATGAACAATCCAAGTAAGTTTTGTTAATGCAGTATTAATACTTCAGGAATTTAAGCAGCAAAAGCCAGAATGAGACAGGCTTTCATGGAAAAATGCTATCCTTTTACCTTGGGGTGTTTGCAGAAACCTCCTTCAGCACAAACTGGTTACAGATTTGGTCGGTAAAGAGTCCATTCTAATGAAAACCAGTCCTGCCCACAGGAGCTGAGCGTGACTTTAAATGAACCACTTTTATTATCAGCCGGACTGTGACAGGCTGTTTCATGCAGAGAGACCACAGACACACCAGTCTGTCCCTCAAGCAGCAAGAAGCCAAAAGGAGCAAATCGACAGTGCTACAACAGTGTGTGTTTCAGGTCACAGACTGCTTCTGTGAGCACAGATAAGACACCACAGAATAGTTTTGCAGTGGTTCTTTTTTTTGGCTTCACATCCTGACTGACCCACTTGACACATTTTTAGTAACAAGGTCTGGAGTTCAGCTGGCATTCTGGTTCTCTACTACATAAAGCAAGAGCAGCTTATTAGAAGGCAGAGTAATATGCTATAATAGAGTACTATGTAGAACAATACCTAAACTACAGCTACCTAAATTAGCTTTTGAATACATGAGTGTGCCTATGATATGTGATTATTGTTTGTGAAGCAAATAGTCTTATAGTTGTGTGATAAATATCAGAAATAGTAAGTTGCACCAGGAAACTGAAGCACAATGAAATTACAAAACCAGGTTAGTTTTTACTTTAGAGCTGAACTGGATTTCGTGTTTCAGTACCAAAAATGCACCAGACAAGAAGATAGATGGAACTTGTAGAGCCAATGGAAAATAATGGGATGATGAATTGGAATCACTATTTCAAATTCAACCTCTCCTACCTTAAATTTAGTTGTGTGAAGTTTAACGCTATGCAGTTTACAGCTTCTGATGTTTTAGCATAACAATGTATGAAGAAATGCTAAACATAGCAGAAGTTAGTTGAGGTCCTGAAAAACTTCCTGATTTGTGCTTATCAGATTCAGCTGGGAAAGCTTTTTATATAGAACTGGAGAGGTTTACTCTTAACTGCAGCTTTCATTTGATAAAAGGTGTACAGGAAAATTACTAATAGAATCATTTATGCCATTCAGCACAGGGAGAAGAGAACTGTTGCCAAAATATGGTTTGTTAAGATTTTTCACAACAGCTCAACTGCTAATAGTGATAGTTATTCAGTTCAGGGGTTAAGTTTTTAAAAATGTCTTCTTGTTTACTGGGCGTCTCTTTTTGATATTAAAATGGTAACTAAATTGAGGTTAAAGCTAATGAACTTGCAGTGAAAAAAACCTACCTCTTCTTTCACTTAATAGCACAAATTTAGATTATCCCAGAAACATGATTACAGAGGGGTGGATTAAGTTAGCTAAACTATTTTAGCCACTTTATCTGGGACAGTAGAAATCACCCAGAAGTTTTGGTTGTTAATTTTAATACACAGCTTCCAAACATGTGACTGAAATGAACATTGCTCTTGTTGCTGTCAGGAGGCATGAAATTCAAGGAGCTGGTTCTGTTTTGCAAGAACTTAAATGGTCCTATGTGTCACATATTTGAATTTATCTGTCTCTTATATCTGACTATTTGACTTGCACTAATCTAAAATTTTCAGATGTGTTTCTTGGAGGATGAAGCTTATTGCTTCTCTTCCAAGACAGCCTTTCTGCAATGCACTACTTCTAGATGACTCTTAAGCATGACCTTGATCTACTTGCAAAAAGACAGAATTTCAATTTTACGGTTCCAAGCTTTTATAATTAACTATGCGCAATTCAATAAGTGGCAAGATCCTATTTAGGCTGTTGCCTAAAAGGAGAAATGAAGATATTTTTCTCTACTTACTTAATTGTTAATATTTCTGTTGCGCAGATTGCCTAGTAAATAGTTTCTTTGATTCTTGTTTTTCTTTATCTTAAAATTACCAGAGATACTGTTGTAATTTGCTTTATATTAATGCATATAATTAATTTCTTTATGAACAAAAGCTAGCTTTGGAAAAATATATCTCGAGTGAGGAGAATATCACTACTTCTACCACCTTAACTTAGTATCTCCCTATTGCAAATCTTGAAAAACTGTAGCCACTATATATTTCAGGGAAAAAAATGCATTACTTTATTTATTTATTAGACTATATGAGCACTATTTTAATATTTGTATTTGAATTTCAAGGAACTAACAAACAGATATTCTTTGCTCAGCCTGGCTAAATTTTTAGAAATATACTACCTCCTTTGAAATCCAGAAATTGCTCAGTGCACTGAAATGTATGCCAAATGATGATGCTAATGCTTTTGGAAACAATTTTGCAAAACAAACAGCTATTAAAAAACCAAAATATTAAAAAGAAAACAATTAATAAGAAAGCTGAGAGAGCTTCTTGAGAGAGCTGTAATTTTGCTTTCATTGATTATGGAACAGGCCTTAGCACTAGCAAAACCACATGAAAATTGAAGAGAGATACTATTTTTAAAATTAGGGCATATTTTCAGATTCCCTTTGCTATAACTGACCATCTGTCTGAAGACTTGTTGGAATATGCTGTCATGGTACACTTCAGAACCTTTGGAAACAAGAGGAAGAAAGGCAGGCAAATATACTGGAAAGCATACTAGTCCCAGGATAAAGGGAAAACATAAAACAGAGAAGTCAAATAATTTGGTACACAACTAGAATGAAATTTGTCAATTCTGTGGAGTCCTAGGTTGCATTTCACGAAAACTGTTAGAAGTAGTTGTAACTATAGGATTAAAATGTTCCATTCTGCTATTAATACAAAAAATGTGGGCTTTTAAAAAACTAATTAATTTTAAGAAATAGCAATAGCTTATCACTGCCAGCAGGTTGAGGGAGCATCTCTCTTAGAAGGAAAGGCAGAGGGAGCTGGGCCTGTTCAGCCTCGAAGAGAGAGACCTGAAAGGGGACCTCATCAATGTCCTTCAGTACATGAAGGGAAAGTGCCGAGAAGATGCAGTGGGCTCTTCTTGATGGTGCTGAGCAATAGCGCAAGAGGCAATAGGACAGAAACTGATGCACAGGAAGTTCCACCTGAACATGATGAACAACTTATTTACTGTGCAGGTGACTGGGCACTGTAACAGGTTGACCAGAGAGGTTGTGGAGCCTCCTTCTCTCGAGATGTTCAAAAGCTGTCAGCATCCTGAGTACCACTGGTGTAGTGGACCGTGCTTGAGCAGAGAGTCTGGGCTAGGTGACCATCAGTGGCCCCATCCACTTAACTAATCTGTGTTTCAGTGAACAAGGAAGGGTATGAAAGAGACTAAACAAAACTTTTCAACAACTCAAAAGATAAAACCTTAGAGAAACTTAGAATTTTATCAGTTCAATTTGACTGGGCAACCAAAAGAAAGATGAAAGATGACTTTATAAGGATGTACTTGTATGTTGTCAGGGCAAAATAAATGGTAACAATGAAGTTACCCAAGGTAAGCACAATAGTAATGAATTTAAAGTAAAGCCATAAAATACAAAATAATTCTATTTCTCCATCAAAATTGAAGTGGTTAATCACTGGACAAAAAAA
>VWZP01008829.1:10493-22364 GCA_013396995.1 Dicaeum eximium | reverse complement strand
GGATCAGGCACAGGCTGGGCTGAAGAGAAGCTCCATTAAAAAAGGGGAAAAGGAGCTCCTAACCAAAGGGGAAAAGGCCATTTCTGTTCCTGCAGACCCTGGTGGATTGCACAAGGGGATCCTCAGGCAGCAGCAGCTTCCCCCCAGTCATGTGCAGGAATTGCTGCATTTAGAAAAGCTGGTATTTTTACCCAGTCTTGAGCAGGAAGAACCACAGTGCCAGAACCAAACCAGAACCCCTTTTTTTCTCCTGTTCCTGGCAGCTGCTCTGGGCAGGGCCTGGCCCTCAGAGGACACGAAGCTGCCCAGTAAAGCAGGTGCCACCCTCCAGCTGTGACCTGGCACTGCCCTGGCTCCCAGGGTTTCCTCTGTGCCAAAGGATAATGCAAAAATCTCCATTTCAGAGCAGTGTTTTATCCCCTATTCCTGTTTTCCCAAGCACAGGGCACACAGGGAGCACAGAGCAGCCTTTAATTACTGCAGGTGTTTCCCTTCACTGCCCCACTCCACAGGAGCTCTTGTCTGACCTATTTGAACTTTGCCCAAATCTTCCAATCTGTTTTCAGTACCTGACTTTTTATAGACACCAAATATAGAGACTTTGAACCCTGAGCTGCTCAAACAACCCTGGGAGCCAGGAGGGACTCCTCAGTTGCACAAAGATTCAAGCCCAGCTGATCACTGCCTAATGGAGAAGGATTATCCATCACCTGGCCTCGCTCATTTTCCCCTTCTCCCTTGAGGTTGGCTTTAAAATCTCATTTTTATCCCCATATTTTTCCTTTTTAACAGGGGAACCGGGGCTGGGCTTTGCTGGAGGAGCCCCATGAGTGCAGCTGTGCTTCATGACCAGCACAGCTCCTGCTCCTTGTCCTACACAACCCTGCTGAGGCACTGCCCAAAGCACCTGAACGAGGCTTTTCCACTCTTCAGCTTCCAGGATGGTTTAAAACACCACAGAACCCCAGGAGTGCCTCCAGCAGCCTTTGGGAATCATGGAATTGTTTGGGTTGGGAAAGCCCTTGGAGAGCAGGGAGTGCAACCATCCCCCAGCCCTGCCTAGGACACCACTGTCCCTGTCCCCAAGTGCCACATGCACAGGGCTTTAAATCCCTGCAGGGATGGGGACTGCACCCTGCCCTGCCCAGCTGAGCCAGGCTTTGAGCACCTTTTCCATGAGGGAATTGTCCCAAAATCCAACCCGGGGTGTGAGCACCTTTTCCATGAGGGAATTGTCCCAAAATCCAACCTGGGGTGTGAGCACCTTTTCCATGAGGGAATTGTCCCCAACACCCAACCCAGGGTGTGAGCACCTTTTCCATGGGGGAATTGTCCCCAACACCCAACCCAGGGTGTGAGCACCTTTTCCATGGATTGTTCCCAGTATCCAAGCTGACCCTCCCCATGGTGAACTGAGGCATTTCCACATTCCCTGCATCCCAGAAAAAGCTGTTTTGATCACCAGCCTCCAGCCACGAGGCCAAGCAGCTGCTCCACCTGCAGGCCCAGCCACGGGCTCTGGCTCACCCTGATGGCCACAGAGAGGCCCCAAAAGGCCCTGCCAGGGCAGCTCTGCTCCAGTCCTGCCTTACCTGCATGGAGCTGCTCCCTGAGCATTGCTGCTGCTGCCCTGGGGCTCTGCAGAGGCACCCAGGGCTCTGTGCTCCCTCCCAAAATCCCAGTGCTGCTCTGTGCTGCCAGAGCTCTCTGTTTTTGCACTTATGAGGAAGCGGCAGCCGGCGTTATCCGGACACACTTCCTGTTCTCTTGGGGATGAGCACGGCACGGGGGGCTGGGGGCAGCTCCTGCTTCCCCCTCTGCATCTCACCTCCATTCCCCCTCTCACAACCCAGGTCTGCTCCCCAGGCCCTGGAGGAACAGCCAGCTGTGCCTGGCTGAGCTCTGCTCCTCACCAAAACCCAGGGGATGGGCTGGAACCCAAAGCCTTGGGGATGCAGCTGACCCATCCTGGCACAGGGCCCAGCTGTGTTTGGGGTGTTCTCTGCTCAACCCTGAGATTTGGGATGTTGGCAGTGAGGAAGGAGGTTCTTGTGTGCTCCTTGGTTCAGGTTTTTGGGTGCTCCATGGCCCTGGAGAGTGCTGATGCTCTCCACTCCAGAGGAAAGCTCCTCACTGCAATGTAGCACCTCGCTGGTTACAAACAGCAAACAGTGCACCAGGTGAAATGAAAACCAGCAGGAAAAGGCTCAGGGGAACCTTGAGGATCTCTGCCAGCACCAGCCCTGCCTCTCCTGGTGCCCCAGAGTCAGGATGGAGTTGGGATGGTCACTGCTGCAGACTCCCTCATTCCCACCTGCACTCATCCCTGCCTGCAGGACAGGGTGATGAACAGCGCTGGGATGGAGCTGAGCCCAATCCTGCTTCAATTCTGCTCTTCATGGCAGCTTTCTGGGCATTCAATGTTACTTTTTGTATGTAGCAAGATCATGAAGCTGCAGTGTTTGCTGGAGGAAATGAAAAGAACCCTTCCAGACGCATAGAGGAAATAAACCACTGAAAATTAAAGAAAATCTTCCCTGTAGACTTTACAGAAGCCCAGTCTGGTTTAAGATGGAGGGACCTCAAAGCTCATCCAGTGCCACCCTCAGCCATGGGCAGGGACACCTCTCAGTGTCCCAGGGTGCTCCAAGCTCCAATGTCCAGCCTGGCCTTGGGCACTGCCAGCACAACTCTTCCATATCCACTGCAGGACACCCCAGTACACAGAGCTGGGGGCTCCACCTGCTGAAAATTACCCCAAAATATCACTGAGTGCCTGACAAAGGTCATTCACAGAGATCTGAACTTAAAAGTGCTTCAGGCAGAGGTTGTTTGGACTTTACAGAAGCCCAGGGTCACTGAGGTTGGAAAATCCCTCCCAGCCCATCCCAGCCTGTGCCTGATCCCACCTTGTCCCCAGCCCAGGGCACTGAGTGCCACATCCAGGCCTTCCCTGGACACCCCCAGGGATGGGCACTCCAAAGCTGCCTGGGCAGCCCCTGCCAAGGCCTGAGCCCCCTTTCCATGGGGAAATTCCTGCTGCTGTCCAAGCTGAGCCTGCCCTGGCCCAGCCTGAGGCCATTTCCCCTTGTCCTGTCCCTGTTCCCTGGGAGCACAGCCCCACCCCCCTGGCTGTCCCCTCCTGCCAGGGACTTGTGCAGAGCCACAAGGTCCCCCCTGAGGCTCCTTTTCTCCAGGCTCAGCCCCTTCCCAGCTCCCTCAGCCTCTCCTGGGGCTCCATTCCCTTCCCAGCTCTGTTCCCTGCCCTGGACACGCTCCAGCCCCTCCAGGGCTCTCCTGTCAGGAGGGGACAGAGCTGGACACAGGTGACCATTCCCAGCCTGGGGATGGGAGCTCAGTGCCTGCCAGGGTAAATAAATCCCCAGGGAATGCTGTCCTGTGCTCTGGCTGGCTCAGGAAGGGCCATCACAGGCACCTGCTCAGGGAACTGGGAGGGGAAACACAGAGAAACAAACTGCCAGGGCAGGGAGGGAGGGAGCTGCAGCTGCAGAAACCCCCTGAGCAGCCATCCCTGCTTTAGGGAACAAGCACACATTGCTGTTTGTGGAATTCTGACAGGGATCTGGAGGAGAAATCAGCAGGGAATTCTGAGGGGTGAGGGAACGTGGGATGTGCTCACAGGAACCACACTGGCCACAGCTGCTCTTCTGATCCCCACCATTCCTGATGCCTTCCTCACCACCTTCAGGGCATTAACACCCCAAAACCAGCACTTTATGGTAAAGGCCAAAATGCCATTCCAGGAAAAACCATCAGCACCAGACCTCAGGGAGGAGCAACCCCCCTTTTTTGTATTTATACTTTCACACTCTCTTGCTCTGGGTACCTCTGGCAGCTGTTTCAGGGTAAGATTTCCATTCCTTCTCACCTGGGTTCCTCCTGCCTTTCCAGCCCTTTGGTAGTGTGATATATAAAACTTTTATCTCAAATCTCTACATGAACTTCTACATAAAGATCTCTCTAAAATATATATAAATTCCCTCACAGGCTTTTACCTAGTATTGTAACATTGCAAATACAGGAAAAATAGCCAGAATCCCCCTTATTGACCAAATATTTCAAGAGGATTTGTTAGAAATGAAAACATTTCAGCCAGACTGTCTACAGCTTTCCTGTCAAAGGATGGATTTGCAGTCAAGTTTAATTTCTAAGGTTCTTCTAACATTTTGCACTTTCCTGGTGCTTTCAGTGCTTTCAACTGCACACAACAGAGTTTGGTGTTGGCCTGTGGCTGCAGGCAGGGCTGGCCCAGGTGACCCCCCTGGGCAGGTCTGGGCCAGCTTTGGGACCCCTCTGCCTCAGCCAGCAGTCCCAGGGCACTGGAAGTACCTCAGAAATAATGTCCTGCCTCAGCCAAGGAATTCTGAGCAGGAGTGAGGGCAGAAGGAAGAAGAAGAGTGGATTGAAGGGCGGACACTAACAGGACTCAATATCCAAATATTGCCTGGCTCAGGAGGGAGAGGAGCCTAAACCAGGCCAGAACTCAGACCCAAACCCTCCAGGACCCCCCAGTTGTCACAGCCATTTTATAAGTTTCTTAGATGGAAACTTGCTGGACATTTTCCTTCCATGGGAAAGCTGACTTCTCTGCAGATTTCTGTAAAAACAAACCTGTGTCTGTGTGTGGACTCAAGGACAACAGATGCATTCCTTGCCTGTCTCCTGATACAGGAGATGTGGTTTTCTCTTTCTAGCCAATGATGTAGAGGTTGTAATCTCTCTGAATTTGTAAGCACTGGGGAGTCTTGCTCTGAACATGAAGGAAAGAACATGTAACTCTGAACGTGGGCACCTGAGCCCTAAACCCTTCTGAGTAATGGAGTCATTCTAATAAATCATATAATCCTTCTGATACTGGAGTCACGGAGCCTCATTCAGCTCCCAACACAGAACCCAGAGAAACAAACACCTTCCCAGGCCCAGATCCTTTTAAAACAACACCCAGCTCCCCCCAGGGATGCAGGGAGAGCCTCCTGGGCGTGCTGGCCCGGGAGGTGTCAGAGCCCTGCACACACCTGTCCCAGGTACCTGTCCCCTCCCTGGGGCACCCACACCTGCAGCAGCAGCAGCCCAACAGCCTGGACAAACCCCCCACGTTCTCCCCAGCCAGGGCCCAGGTGAATCTGTGCTCCCCAGACAGGAACCCACCTTTCCTTTTCCACCTGCTCTTCCTCCTGTCCTTGGCGGCGCAGGCGTCGCTGCTGGAGCTGCTGCGCTCGGAGCTCTGCGAGTCCGAGTGGCCATCGCTGCTCTCCTCTGAGCCCTCCGACAGCTCCTTCAGCCCCTCCGGGATGTCCTTCTGCCAGGGGACACCACAGAGGCACAGCAGGGTCACCCCGGCCCCAGGGACAGCAAAACCCCACAGATCAGAGGGGTTTTGTTCCATCCAAGCACCAGCTGGGCCCTTCTAGCACCCCAAAGCCTTCTATGAACACTGAATGCAGGTGACACGTCCTGAACTCTGTCCCCATTGTCACCTCCCAGTGACTCCCCAAGTTCCCATCCCTGATCACCAACTCCAGGAGCCAGGGAATGGCTCCCAGTGCCAGAGGGCAGGGCTGGATGGGATCTTGGCAATTAGGAATTGTTCCCTGGCAGGGTGGGCAGGCCCTGGCACAGCTGGGGCTGCCCCTGGATCCCTGGCAGTGGCCAAGGCCAGGCTGGACACTGGGGCTGGAGCAGCCTGGGACAGTGGCAGTGTCCCTGCCATGGCTGGGGTGGCACTGGATGGGCTCCAGAGACAAACCCACACCGAATCAGGGATGGTGTGAGCCAGCTTCCTTCTGGTATTTAAAATACAGCTTATTTCTAAAGATGCCAATCAGACAATCCCCCGTTGTTCCCTCCCTGACACTGAGGACAAGGTGATTTTCCATCTCTGGATACAAGCTCAGAGCAGTCAAGTTACCCTTCTAGGGCTGGAGTTTCATTAACATTTTAATTACTCCTCACTTGTGGGACAGTAATTACCCTCAGCAAACTGCACTGTGGGTAAAGAGGAGCAGCTGCACCTTCACAGCAATGAGGGAAGGATCCTTTGGCCTGCCAGGGAGGAACAGGTCCCTTTTGGGATTATCCCGGAGAATTTGGACAGCAGCAGGAATTCCTGCATGGAAAAGGTGGTGAGTCCTTGGCAGGAGCTTTGGAGTGCCCAACCCTGCAGGTGTCCAGGGAAGGGCTGGGGACAATGTGGGGATGGGGCACAGCTCGGACTGGATGCCACTGGGTTTTTCCCAGGCTCAGGGACTCTGGGATGCTGACCTAACCCTTTTTTAGCAGTGGCCAGAGGGCTGCTATTAGAAAAGGCTGGGTGCTATCTGGGGTTCGATGAGAGATTTCCGGAGACAGGGATGCTCTTTGGACACGTGGTTTATTGCTCGTGGGGACAGCAAACCTGACCAGCTCTGGCTGAAGCGTGGTCCCAAGAGAGTGAACTTCCTGTTACAATCCCATTTATTCCCTTCTATGCTGAATACTCTGGTTAGCACCAACCAACCAGTACAGGATACAAAACCTACAGAATTTACATGCAGCCTATGAGAACTATTATATTACCATACTAAAAACCTGGCAAACCCACCTTTTCCCCTATCACCTGGCAGGGCCCAACCCCTTATCCCTTTGTCTGGGGAGCAGTATTGTTCAATCATCAGGGGCCTGCTCTTCAGATAAATTAATCACTGTCTTCCTGCTTCGCATTCTATAGCTCAAATTTTGCTTTTAGCTCTGTCTCTTCTGCAGGTTTTACATTCTTAAAATCTTTCACCAATAAACCATCTCTGCAGGGCCTTCCTGCATCACCCTCCCCAAGAGGCTGGCACTCACCTTGAGGGTGTAGACGCCCATGCGGCCCGGGACCTTGTAGAAGATGCCCTCCTCTCCGCGGGAGTTGGTGTGCAGCATGGCATTCAGGCAGGCCAGGGGGGACGTCCCGCTGCAGAGACACCCTGTCACTGTCCCCTGCTGCTGGCAGCCCCGCAGCCAGCCCCACACAGGGCTCCCACAGTATTCCCATTCCTGTGGAATACCAGCTGAAGCTGCCACAATAAGCAAGGAAAGCAGAGCGTGGCTGCTGCAATCTTGGGAAAAGCAAACAAAAACCCCCCCCGGGTTCAGGCTGTGCAGCATTTCTGGGACAAACATCAAAGCAGCTCAGCTTCCAAGCTCTGGGTGAGCCTCACAACAGCTTTGGGTGAGCTGAGGATTCAAAGTGGTGGTGAGGGGTTTTTTTCCCCAAAAAAGAACCTGTGTTGTATTGGGACAAGGATTGTGGGGCAACAAATGGAAACCAAGTGTGCAGTTCCCCCTGGGAATGGGGGAGCTCTGCAGTCCCAGCCAGGAGAGTGCAGGCAGATCCATGTTTTCACCAGGGTTGGAGGGGTTTTTGTTTGGTTTTTAACCCATCCTGCTGCAGACAGGAGCAAGCCCAGGCAGGCCCAGCAGCTGAGCTGTGTCCCCAGGGCAGGGACAGCAGGGTCACAGCCTCTGCCACCCTGGTGTCCCTGCTGGGACCCAGCACAACCTGCACAGAACTGAGGGGGAATTCCTCACCTCCCAAAGCTGGGCAAGAGGCCCCTGGGCTGTGCCAGCTCTGGGGTGGCAGCAGGGCCAGGGCAGTGCCCATCCCCTGAGCTGGCACTGCTGGGGCACCTCCAGTGCTGGGGGCAGCTCTGGGCCCCTCCTGACAGGAGAGCCCTGGAGGGGCTGGAGCGTGTCCAGGGCAGGGAACGGAGCTGGGAAGGGAATGGAGCCCCAGGAGAGGCTGAGGGAGCTGGGAAGGGGCTGAGCCTGGAGAAAAGGAGCCTCAGGGGGGACCTCAGAGCCCCTTGCAGGGCCTGAAGGGGCTCCAGGAGAGCTGCAGAGGGACTGGGGACAAGGCCTGGAGGGACAGGAGCCAGGGAATGGCTCCTTCCTCACAGGAAAGTCCCTCAAGGCCCTCAGGTATTTCCAAAGCTTCTGCCCTGGGATGTTCTGCAGTTTGGGATCGTGGTGCTGGAGCAGCCTGGGCTCTGAGCTCAGCTCTGGGCTGCAGAGGGAGGCTGGAGGTGCAGGAGCTCAGCCCTGCTCACTCAGAGGCAGGAATGGCACCGGGGCTGGGATTAGGGTGGGACTGGACAGGGCTGGGAGCAGCCTGGGATAACGGGAGGTGTCCCAGGGGTGGGATGAGATGGCCTTTGAGGTCCCTTCCCACCACCCCACACCTCCAAATGCCAGGAACCACCTGCAGGAGGAGGTTTCCCTGGATCTGCCGGGGCTGGTTCCATCCCAGATGTCACCTGTGCGCTGGGAAGGGACCCCAGGCACCATCAGGACTTTGGGATTTGTCCTGCCCAGCACCACGAGCCCTCCCCAAGGGGCTCAGCCACCTGGGCAGGATGGAGCTGCCTCTCCCCTGATAAAACCTGGCCCAATCCCTGACGGAATACACCTGACAGGGACATCCTCCACCCCCACAAAGCAGCTGGTGGCTCATCCAACACTCCCCAAAGTCATTTCTGGCCAAACCTCCAGCAGAGGATTCCTGCTGCAGCCCCTGGTGACAAGGACACTGCTCTGGGTACAGGGGGGACAGCCCAGATCTGGGGTACCCAGCACCCACAGCTGCTTTTCCATGCAAATACTGCTCAGGATTTGGCTCTCCAGGGGTGTGCACGCAGGAGCTGGGCTGGGCTGTCAGCAGAAAGTGCTTCCAGCTGGATTTTCATTACACTCCTGGGTTATCCCACCTTTATTCCAAGTGGGAATTCCCTGCTGGTGGACAGCAAAGCTGATTTTGGGGTTAGGAGTGGGATGATCACCTTTAACCACGTGGGAAATGGGTTTGTGGAGAGTTCTCAGGGCCTGGCAAGGCTCACACAGGATGGATCTGTGTGCAAACTCTGAGATAAGAAATGCTGACTTAGAAATGCCATGGAATTGGGCAGACATTGTTGGGAGAGGAATGGAGCTAGAAACAAGTTTTAAAGGATGGTTTTGTAAATAACACTGGATACTTTGGAGAAATAGAACTGTGAAAGATGTATTGTAAAAGCACCCAGAGGGGTAATTTTGGATGATTGGCTTTAAGGCACCTACAGCATGGTGTGGCCAAAAGCTGACAGGCCAGGAAACACTTGTAGTGCTTTGGAATTAGGAAATAATCAGCTTCTGATTGTGATGGTGTGGGTTATAACACCTGTATGGCCTCACCCTTCACGTGAGACTGAAAATGGAATAAAAGGTTTTAAAACACCTCTCTGTGGGGCAGGAAAAGGCAGAACCTGACAAACCCCTCCTCCCCAGAGGCAGGACAGTGCCAGGTGAAGGCATCAGGGGAAATCCAGCTGATCCTGCTGCTCTCACCGCTCCCATCCCGGCCCAGCAGCCCCAGGAAGGTCAGGATTGGGATTGGGATTGGGATGGGCTGGATGCACAGGGCACTCCTGGGCTCTGTGCACCCAAAGTGGGCTGGAAGCACAAAATTCCCACCCAATTCCCACCTGCCAGAGCTCAGGACACCCAGCAAGGCCTGGCCAGCCGTCCCCAGGCCCAGTTTTCATGGCATTCCCAGCACACACTGGAGCTCCCTGGCCTTTCCTTCTCCAGGAGCTCAGCCCAGCCCCAGCCAAGCTCTCCTGCCTGGGATCTCCAGGGGGAGAACTGGAAAATTCACCATTTACTGCCTCTTGGAAGTCAATGTGGCTCTTAGGCCACTTCACTTCCCCACAGCTGAGGTGTGATCCTCATTCCCAGGGGCCTGGAGCCTGAGGAAACCCAGGGAGAGACAAACCCACCCCTCCCAGCTTGGCAAAGGCCAGAGGGGTAAGCTGGAATCAATCCAGTGGTTTAAGCTGGAACCAAAAAACAGTTCAGCCTGGAGAGGAGAAGGGTCCAGGGAGAGCTCAGAGCCCCTTGCAGGGCCTGAAGGGGCTCCAGGAGAGCTGCAGAGGGACTGGGGACAAGGCCTGGAGGGACAGGAGCCAGGGAATGGCTCCCAGTGCCAGAGGGCAGGGCTGGATGGGATCTTGGCAATTAGGAATTGTGCCCTGGCAGGGTGGGCAGGCCCTGGCACAGCTGGGGCTGCCCCTGGATCCCTGGCAGTGGCCAAGGCCAGGCTGGACACTGGGGCTTGGATCAAGTTGGTGCTGCCTGCCACAGAAAGTGGTGGATTAGTAAAGATTTCCCTCTAATCCAGCTAAAAATAACCAATTTAAGAGATTTCTGGAATTTACAAACCTGTGAATCCCACATAAACTGTATTTTCTTACATTTTTTTTGCCTGAACAAGGGGTTTTGGTAACTTGTAAATATTTATTCTATTCTGAAATGACCATTTCCCACACCCACACCTTCCCTAGTGAGCTGGCAAGCTGCTCCCAAGGGGATCTCCTGCAGGTGACAGTCCCTGTGCTGGCAGCACAGGCACATTCCTCATTTCTTGTGGCTGCTGGAAGGGCTACACCAGAGTCTGGAGGTGTTTGCAGGGAAGAGGCAGCCCTGAGGCCAAGCCAAGGCACAAGGAATTGTTGTTCTGAGCTCTGCCCTGCTGAGGCTGTCCCTGAGCTCCCCAACAGCTCAGCCTGACCCACACCACCCGTGGCTTCCTGCCCAGAACTCCCAAATTCAGCCACCACTTCTACAGCACATTTTAAACTCCACATTCAATTCAAATCCTCTTCCAGACTCAGCAGGGAAAAGGGGTTTGGGTGGAAAATGAAGGTTATGGTGAGCAGTCTGCTCCAAGAGCTGCTGGGGAAGGGGGTGCAGGATCCCTTCCCACTGTGTAATCCCTCTGGAGCATTCCTGCCCTTCTGGAGCATTCCTTCCCCTCTGGAGCATCCCTTCCTGCACTGCAATCCCTCTGGAGAATTCCTTCCCCTCTGGAGCATCCCCTCCTGCACTGCAATCCCTCTGGAATTCCCTCCTGCACTGCAATCCTCTGGAATCCCTGCACTGCAATCCCCCTGGAATCCCTTCCCCACTGCAATCCCTCTGGAATCCCCTCCTGCCCTGCAATCCGTCTGGAACCCCCTTCCCACCAGTCCTGCTCCAAGGCCCCAGAGACCGAGGTGACTTTTCCAATTCTCAAACCAAAGTGGCACCAAACCCTTCCCTCCTGGTTCCTCTTGGGATATATTTGGGCTTCCCAGCCCTCTCCCAGCTCATCCCACGGGGATTTCTCTCTCCCAAGGTGGTTTTGCTCTCCAGCTCCATGTTCCCTGCCCAGCAGAGCTCCTGGGATGCTGCAGGCACAGGGAGCTGTGGGCAGGGAAAACCCTGGGAACGCCCTGGTTTGCCCCCAGGGAAGGTTCAGCGTGCCAAGGGAAGCCCAGGAATCATTTCCCACCCCACAGGCAGGGCTCTGCTGGGGGGGAATTTCCCACTTTTCCCTGCTCCCCCTCTCCTGGAGGCAGGAGCTCTTTGCAGAGTGCTGGGAACACCAGGAGCACACAGGGCAGGGGTGGGAAGCAGCTCCTGTGCCCAACATGCAGCACCCCCAGGAGCAGCACAAAGCCCACATGCACACCCAGCCCCAGACAGGCAGCAGGGACAGGGACACAGGCAGGAAGGAGCTCCCAAGCCCCGGGGTTCCCAGCTGGAGGCACGGGCAGGGTTACTCCGGGGTTACTCCCAGGAGCAGGGCAGGAGCAGGCTGTGCATTAGGGAATGGCAGGGGGCGTTAGGAGAGGAGCTGGACACGAGCAGCTGGGTCTGGTCTTACCTTCTGCAGGTGGAGTGCAGCCCAAAAAAAGGAGAGAAACACCCCTTTAACAACTTCAGCAGAACAATGGACTCGTCATCAATGCACACAAACCCTTCCCCTTCCCTTCCCTTCCCTTCCCTTCCCTTCCCTTCCCTTCCCCGAACCTC
>VWZP01008828.1:339925-359313 GCA_013396995.1 Dicaeum eximium | reverse complement strand
GAGGAGGTCTCCCAGGACCAAGCTGCCACCACGTACAACTACCTCTGCTCTAGTACTACTATGTGCCTTCTGCACTCTACCGCTACGACCCTGACGTGCTGAGTTGTGCTTCACAGGGAAAAAGGCCCACGTTGGGGTCCAGCTGCCTGTGGCCCCGGCTGGGCTGCTGCCTCCTAAAGTTCCACACGGACGAGGATGTCACCCAGGGGCAAGCTGCCACCCCCTACAACTTGGTCTGCTCTGGTAGAGATAACCGCCTCCTGCACACTGACACCAGGAATGTGGGGGGGCCACTTGTGTTTCCCAGGGAAAAGGGCCGTCATTCGGGTCCATCTGCCCGTGACCCTGACGGGGCTGCCGCCGCCTAAAATTCTGCAATGACGAGGATGTCTCCCAGGGGCAAGCTGTCTCCACCAACAACTTGGTCTCATCTGGCAGAGGTAAGCGCCTCTTGCACACTGACACCAGGAATGTGGTGGGGCTAGTTGTGTTTCACAGAGAAAGGGGCCATCGTTCCAGTCCAGCTGCCTGTGGCCCCGAGGGGGCTGCCGCCTCCNTGTGGCCCCGAGGGGGCGGCCGCCTCCTAAAATTCTGCACGGACGAGGATGTCTCCCAGGGACAACCTGGCACTGCCTACAACTTGGTCTGCTCTGGTAGAGATAAGTGCCTCCTGACACTGCCACCAGGAACGAGGGGTGCTGAGTTGTTTCACAGGCAAAAGGGCCGACGTTCAGGTCCAGCACTTGGTTGCCCCGAGTCGGCTTTTGCCACCTAAAATTCCACAATGACGAGGATGTCTCCCAGGGGCAAGCTGCCCCCACCGACATCTTGGTCTCATCTGGTAGAGGTGAGCACCTCCTGCGCACTGACACCAGGAACCTGGGGGGGCCAGTTGTGTTTCACAGGGAAAAGGGCCGTCATTCGGGTCCAGCTGCCTGTGGCCCCGAGGGGGCTTCCGCCTCCTAAAATTCCACACAGACGAGGATGTCTCCCAGGAGCAAGCTGCCCCCACCGACAACTTCCTCTGCTCTGGATGTGTTAAGCCCCTCCTGCACACTGACACCAGGAAGCTGGGGAAAACTACCCTAACCACAAGCATTCTTTTAACGGATTTTGTACAGGTCAATCGTAATAAAGTATTCATTTGAAGTGATTGAGTTTTGAAAAATATCTTTTGGTTTAATCTTCTTTGGACTTCGAGGTTTTCAGCATTTGTTTTACCTCTCAACAAACCTCAAGTTTCAAAACTTCTTGATTTTTTTTTTGGTGTCATCCTATGTCTCTAGAGGGTAATTCCTGAGAGTTCCACAACACCATACAGGAAGTGAGGGAAGTGTGTAAAACCCCAATTATGAGAACTCTGTCATTTTTATCTCCATATTTAATGATGATTCGTAACACACACTTTCTAGATACCAGATCTAGTTATCAGACCTCTATGCATATCTAGTTATACCTATCACTTTATAGGTCAGGGTATTTTTGGTAAAAGAAGCTGGTAGGACCTTATTTTTTGAACAAAGATGCCTATTTAAGGCTCAAAACTCTCCTAAAAAATGGCTGACTTAGGAGAGTATCCTCTGTCAGGACTCCGCTCCCTGCAGCTGCGTGACCTCAGGAGCCAAAGGGATGAGGAACTATTAGCAGACTATTAAATCTTTATCCTTCTTTATCAATCTTTATCTTTTATATATCCCCATTTCCAGTGGTTTGCTCCTCCCTAAAGAAATGCCTGCTCTGAGTCCCACCAAGATATGATTAATTATTTGAGTAAAACTTAGGGGCTTTTTCGTTGTTGTTTGGGGTTTTTTGTTTGTTTTGGGGTTTGGGTTTTTTTGTTTTGTTTTGTTTTAGTTGTTAATCAGTACAGTTATGAGCATTGCAGTAACTGGAGGAAAGGTAATTCTGGCAGTGGGAGATTGGGAGCACTGGCTCATCGACCACCTACTCAAAATAGACTCCAGACTCAAACACAGGGAAGAGCTGCACATTAGGACTAATGAGAAGTGAGAGATATAACTAGCAAAAAGGGTTGAGTACTAATCAGTAAAGAGGTTATGTAATAAAATGTATGCCTTTGTCTGTTAAAGTCTGTAAGTAGTGTAAAGCTTTGATGAATGGGCAGCTAGCCTTTTATGGGTTACCACCTAGCTCCCTACTTTATGCAAACTAGAATAAAAAAAAAAAAAATAGAAATACCTTGCCTCAGTGTGTGAATTGGTGCTGTGCAATGGGTAACATTCAGAACAACACCTCCATTCTTGGGAAAGCCCCTGCACACGATCACCATAAACCACCTAATTTAGAGAACCAGCACCCAAAAAATTAAAGAAAGGAAAAAACAAAACAAAAGAAACAAACAAACACATGCACAACCCCTCCGCCCCCCAAAACTAAAACCACAAACAAACAAACCAAAACAACAACCAAAGGAAAAAAAAAAAGAGAGAGAGAAAGAAAGAAAACACACACAAAAAACGTGCTAAATTATTTTGGTGGGCAGGTTCTGCAAATCAAAACCCATTGTCACCAGGACGGGGCCAGCGAAGGGAAAATGGTGAAAAGACCCCGTGAGGGGCAGTCCTCAGGGGAGGGGGCTGAGGAGGCTCAGGTTCCCGCCATGCCGCCCCGAGGGGGTGCCAGCCCCTTTCCTGAGGGCTCTGAAGAAGGAGGATGGAGCCGTGGCCCGGAGGGTCGTCCCTCACGACGGTGCCGTCACACGAGCCGCCTTCAGCGCACAACCCCTTCGTCCGGCTGTCACCTTTGCTCTCGCTCCCCTCCACGACGTGACTGCAAAACTACATTAGAAAAACATTAATTATACTGATGTTTCACCATACTCCCGCCCCCAGCCCGGAAGAGGTTTACAGGCGTAGGTAGGCGGGCGCAGGGATAACTCACGGGGCTCCAGCGGCGGTGCCGCCCTGTCCTGTCCCGCCCTGTCCCGTAAGATGGCGGCGCGGCTGCTCCGCCTGCGCGGCCTCCTGCAGGCCGCCGGCTCCCGGCCCTTCTCCGCCCAGCCCAGGTGAGCGGGACCGGCAGCGCTGGGGCGGAAGGCACCGAGCCATGAGGGCGGCTGAGCGCCCCTGAGCTTGGGTTCCCTAAAGAGCGGGGTGAATATCTTTGCCCGCCTGCTTGGGGCTGCCTGTGTGTGCTGTCCATTCTGTGTGGATGTGCGTTCGGAGGGTGTGGATGCGAGTGGGCTGTATCTGTGCAGCGGGAGCATTACAGGCGGTGTGTGTCTGTGTGTCTGTGTGTGGCCGTGCCCCCATGGCAGGAGGCAGCTGGGGCTGGATGAGCCCCGGGAGCCCCAGTGTGTCCATCCCCGTGATGTCCCGACCTTTGCTCCACTTCCTGGGAGCGGCGGGTCCCGTGCTGGCAGCAGGTGACAGCAGGGCGCGACCTTGGCCGGGCACCGCGTTCCCCCCTGGCAGGAGTGGGATCACACCTTCCCAGGAGCAGCCAGGCTTTTCCCTGTGTGACATGTGGGGTGTGAGCCTCAATTAAGCGAAAGGTTGGGCTTAAACTCAGCATCATCTTAAACAGCTTTAAAAATAAGGTGGAGCTTTTTTGTGTGTCTAGCTTTGAGGGTACTAAAAACTTAACAAGCAAGTTGCTGTATTTTGTTTTTTCTAAATATTATTAGGAGTAAGTAGAGTCTGTGTTTCAGGGGGATTATTGCACTGGCAGAGCCTGAGTAACTACATATGGTAGTAAATAAAGACTTTTGTTTCTATAGCAGAGTAAATAAGCATAGGCTTATCTAAGTTCTGTAGGACTACATGCAGTTGATGTGCAGAGGAGCTGAGAGACCAACAAAATAGTTTGAGAAAGGAAAAGTGAATGCCTTTTCCATGTACTCTGTACTTAAAATTTCTGATGTTTCATGGCAATACAATGAAAGCAAGTCAAATAATCCAATGCACAAATATGGGAAGTGAATTGTCATTTCAGCCTTAAAGTAGCATGACATCCTTTATGTTCCAAACCCCTACAAAAGTGTTATAACCCCTTCTTTCTTATTTCATAATTTTACTTTCCTTGTGTGGTTTCTACTACTGACATTTACCATTGTTTCAGGTTTTTTTTTTTGAAGCACTCTTTTATTTTTACATATGTTTTCATTAGGGTAATTTTATTATTTTACCTATATATTATTATTGTTTTTAATATATTTGAAGTGTTAAGGACAAACCTGCCTTGCTTTACCTCCATTAATAGTCCAGTGGAGTGCAGTGTATGTTAGTTCTTTGTATTTATCATGGGTATCCTTTAGACCTAATGGTGTGCCAGAGTTGGAATGTGAACTGTGTTCAGTAACACAGGAGTTTCCTCCCTTTTAAAAGGGTTACACAAATAGGGTGCCTGTGTCCTAACAGATACATTAATATATCTTTTTTCAGTCCTCTGCAAACAGAACAGCATGGCACAAAGCGCCTGGAACCATCTTCTGCTAAAACTTTGACTGATATAGGCACTCGGAGGATCTTCTCATCAGAACATGACATCTTCAGGGAGAGTGCCAGGAGGTTCTTTCAGGAAGAAGTGCTACCTTTTCACGCAGAGTAAGATAACCTCTTAAACATTTTGGTCTGCCAGTATTCATTTTTCCCCCAGATGCTTTCTGTGGTGTTACTCCTGATGCAACAGGATATAAAGGTTATTAGTTTTCATTTATAAGTTTTTTATTTCAAATTTACCAAATTTAAACAAACCTCTGAAAGTCATGCATGAAAGAAAATTACACAAAATCAAAACTGAATGCATCCTTTGAGCTCCAGTGTAGGCAAGCTGGCATCCTCAGCTTAGGCCCATGAGCAGACAAATGCAGTTTGCAGAGTTGCAGCAAAGCTTCCCTGCCTCTAGGATTAACTGACACAGATGTTTTTGAGGTAGAGTTGTGGGACAGTTCAGTTCCCACGTTATTGGGAAACAGTCATTGAAATAGGTTTTGATCATGTGTTACTGTCTCTCTTGCAGTAGATTTTGTAGCTACATGCAAGTACATGTGGCATGGTGAGGTGAATTATGTGTTACCAAGAATCTTGCACAAAATATCTTTGTTTGAATTGCTTTATCTTTTAATTCTGTGGAAATACGTGTATTTTCTGTACAGAGTGGAAGTGTTTCAATTCCACTGAACTAGAGCTGAATGGTGGTTTCAGCCCTTGTTTTAGTCATATCCAATCACATTATAGTGGTGAAAGGAAAGAAATTAACTCAGGTATGGTTTAGAACTGAAAGTATCAAGCTGTAGTAGTGTCTTAAGCAATTTCTAGTTTACTTGAATTGAAACGAGCAAAGGATAGTGAAAGGCTTGTTCTGAAATTGCCCTGCTAGATGAGAGGATACTAACAAGTGTGTATCCACAAACAACTGAGGTGCCTCAACTGAGTGGGTGGAGCAGCATGGCTCTGGAGCAGGAATGAGCAGCAGGAGGCTTCCAGCAGGGTTGGTAACAGTTGTTTTTTTTTTTTATCCTCAAACCACAGCCTTATAGTAGTATGCTCTTCCACTGTACGGTCATATTCTGGTCCATAAAACCAGATGTTTTCCCTCATTTTGTTGGAAGGACTTCCATTGCAGCCTTGTGTACATGTATTGGCTCTGCTTGAGGTTGCTGAAGATCCTATTTGCCATCTTGCTGACACAATTCCTTAGGGAGGCTGGATCAAGCTGAACTTGTATTCTTGCATCACTTCGGTGGCCAATGAAGCACTATGTTCTCACACCTTTCAAGTAAACAAGGAGGCCTCAGGCACAGTATATTAATTGTCTGGGCTGAGGTGAAGACACAAATGTAGCATCAGTGAATGCAATTGTGGATTATTGTGAGGAGGAGAAGCTTTGGTGCTGGGTGAAGTAAAGACAGGAATGTCCCTTAAAGTGGGGATCAGGGGGAAAACAAAGATGGTAAAAGGAGATTTAAGATTTCCAGTGTAGGAGCAAAATCTCTGTGAATCAGCTTAAATATTGGAACAGCTTGCCCAGAGAAGTTGTGGCTGCCCCATCCCTGAGAGTGTCGAAGGCCAGGTTGGATGGGGCTTGGAGCAACCTGGGCTAGTGAAGGGTGTCCCTGGCCATGGAAGAGGATCAGAACTGGGTGAGCTTTAAGGTCCCTTCCAATCCAAACCATTCTGTGATTCTATGATTCTGTTTTGTATGAAGGATAAGATATTTGATTGACTGCAGGTAAACAGCTATTGTTAGCTCTGCTGCACACAGGTGCATCAGAGGAATGCCTCTGATATAATCTGTTTACCATGTAATGTTTAAATTTTGGCATTAGAAAAAAAAGGCATTAAAAAACCGAAAACCTGGACTGTTAATGGCCATCTAATGTTCTATTGAGTTGGCAAATCCCATAAAGAGACACTAATTTTCCAAGAATAGGTGATTCCTGTGGTGTTAAAGTTTGCAAACTGTCAGCAGATAAGCCTCAACTATCTACTTACACAAACTTGAAAGTGCCTTAAACCAGTAATTTACCAAGATACAGTACTGACTCGTAAGGGACAGATTTTTATACAAAACTGACTAATATGGTATGATTTGGTCTGATAAAGCATTTTTCATTAATACAGTTGAAGTATTTGATAAAAAAATACTGATGTATTATACCCATTTTTTTATGTGGGTAAGTGTACATTTGTAAATGGAATGTTAGGAGGATAAAGACCTGCCTGTAATTATCCACATGGCTGGGGCCAAATTGCCTAAATCCCAGTCTAGTGTAAGAGTCATAACAAGTCTTAAAGAGATCTTGTCAGGTTACACATTGGAAGCAGGAGTTCAAACTTGTTTTGCAGTTGGTGTCCCTGCAATGCCAGTGTCATCTGTAGACTTGAAGACTGGAAGCTCTGTGGCTGAGCCACTGCTTCTTGGCTGTGGCATGTAGCTGTCTGTGTACCTTCACACTGTGTGCTGGTGTTCCAGCAGGAAGCAGCAGCCGTGACAGATGAACAGGAGCACGTGGGAGGGGGGTTCAGTGTGTGACCCTGGTTTTGTGTTCATTTTGCAGGTGGGAGAAGGATGGCCAGGTGAGCAGGGAGCTCTGGGAAAAAGCTGGACAGCAGGGTTTGCTGGGTGTTGCTATTGCTGAGAAACATGGAGGCATCGGAGCGGATATTCTCTCTTCAGCCATTGTCTGGGAGGAGCAGTGAGTACTGCATGCTTCAGGAAGGATTTCAATGGTCATACTGTTTGTGACTGTATTTTTTTTTCCTTAAGTTATTCTAATTATGGACTACATTTGCTTACAGAAAATGATGTTATCTTTCCTTTGGAAAGGATAGTTTATATATATGTAAATCCCTCCTGTTTTAAGTATTCTGGATCACTGTTTGAGTAACACTGTCTTTGTGATTGGGGGAAGCTTGTTTTTTTAGCCTGGTAGGTTATGTGCCCATTTAGCTCTGAAATTAAATTCTATAAATAATGGTAAAAGACCTCTGAGACTTCTGTGTAGTGGGGTTTTCTTCATTATGGAGTCTGTGTTGTAACGGTGCAAGTTCAGTGTTCAAGTCTTTGGTAGTACTTTTTTCTGAACTTCTCCCCTCCCATTTTTTTTCCAGGATGTATGTTAACTGTACAGGCCCAGGGTTCAGCCTTCATTCAGATATAGTCATGCCCTACATTGCAAACTATGGCTCTGAAGAACAGATTAAACGCTTTATCCCCCAGATGGTTGCAGGCAAGTGCATTGGAGCTATTGCCATGACAGAACCTGGGGCTGGCAGGTAAGCCAAATACTAAAACAATGGTCTCAACATTATTTGCTGTCTGTTGATTTCTCAGTGAAAGACATTCTGAGCCTCCTGGTTAGTTACTTTACAGACTAGATTATTTTACATTATAGGTAAGACTCAAAAAACCTGTTATAGGTTACTTTATTACAGCTTTGTCATTTCAATATAGTAGCTCAGAATCCATTTCTGTATTGTCCCACTGTGGGCAAATATGCTTTGTATTTGCTTTTACAGTGAGTTTATAGTTACCAACTTGCTTGTCATGTGACCATACTTACAACATGAAGCATAGTCAGCCAGACATTACTTACCTTGGTGAAGAAGGCTTGGCTTTACTCTTAGCTTTTTCTGTAGAACAGTACACCTTGTTTTCTTTCCTCTGAATCCTTTCAGAGAAATGTCCCTCCTTGCCCAGCACATGTTTGGAGTAGACAGTGCTGATCTGACCAGTTTCCAAAAAACAGAGGGACACGTGAAGTGCAAAACCTGTTGGTGTGGTATTTCCACAAATGGCAGATGTTGCTCATGGCTGTAGGCAGGGCCTCCTGTTCAGGATTGAGCCTGTGTAGAGAGTGTGGTTTTATCTGGCATTTGTCATCTGAGGCGTACTGGTGTGTTTGCTGACTTGCTGATGTCAGTGCTTGTATTACACCACCTCCCACAAGCAGAGATGGGGAAATGGGACCTCACACTCCTGTATGGTTGCGTAAATTTATCATCCTTTGCCAGAGCGTGCTTGTGGTTTCTGTTACACCCAGCTTTTCACGGTGTCTCACTATTCCTTCACTGAGCTCATGTCTGGATGGTATAAAATCTGCCTTATTTTGTACTGGATAGAATCCAAGATAGAAATTGCAGCTTCTGGAATGTTTTTTTTAAAGGACTTTTTGAATTTTATTTCAGTGACTTGCAGGGAGTACGGACATTTGCAAAAAAAGATGGAAGTGACTGGATTCTTAATGGGAGTAAGGTAAGTGCACTGATATACATACTGCTCATGGGCTTTAGGAACTGAATACATTTAGCTGAGTGCAGCAACATGTGCACCACTCTTGGCATCTCCTCCCAATCCTTTTACTTTTGGTTTGGGTTTTTTGTGTGGGTTATGTTTTAGGTGGGGTTTTTTGTTCCAGTTACTTTTTTTTTATAGGTCTTGAGATATGTTGGTTGCAGGCAATTTACAAACTGATTGATGGGAGGGCTTGTATAGGTTTTTCATAGCTTTAAAATAAGCCTATTAAAAGGCTTATTTTCCCTTAAATTCTGAAGGAAAGGGGGAAAATGTGCTGTGTAGTATGAGCTGTATGGTTCTTAGTACTGATATTTAACAATAAATATATAGACTACTACTGTGAAATATTCTGTGGCCTGAGTAAAAACTTGTGTTGCCACAATGCAAGCTGTGGAATCTTTATTCAGGAGCTTGCTGGTCTTTAAAAAAACAATCCAAAACAGCTGCATCAGATGCTCTCACTGTGTTGTCAAGCTGTGGAAAAGCAGTTTTCTCATTACCATAATGAAAAATAAGAAGGCAGAAATAGTGTTAAAGTGGGAGTGTGGGTTCAACAGACCATTTTTTTGAAAGCTATGAAATGTCTTTATGTTCTTTGTACTGCTGCTGATAAAGTACTGATAGAGACTTCTGGTTTTAGCAGGATTTCAGTGGTGAGAATGTGTGCAAGCAGATATATGTGCATAGGTGCTATGCATAAAAAAGTGCACATGCCACTCATTTGAAGCCAAAAAGGACAGAAAGCTTTCTTTATCTGGACTTAAGATGGATCCATTTTTCAGGCTCATGAGTTGTTCTGCAGAGTAATAATTAGCTGTAGTGACAAGAAACTGTTGATAATTTTGAGTGTTATACATAAATAATTTAATTTCTAGACAAGAGAACCTCTGTGTTAATTTAATATCTACATTTGATACTATATTCCTTCTTTATTATGGGACAGACCAAAGAAGCAGATCTTTGCATTCTTTAACTTAACACTTCTGCCCCACACAATACTTCTCAGGTTAATGTCTGCCTTTTCCCAAAACACTTAATATCAAAAGCTTGAAATTCTTCTGGACACTTGAACCTTGCCTTTCAGTTCACTTTTGAAAGTGTCAATGTAATTTTACTTCCTGCTACTTGGTGATCTCTCTTCACCTCTGTCCACCTTGTTTTATTCTAAGTTGCCTTTTTTTAACAGGTGTTCATCACAAATGGTTGGATGAGCGACGTAGTGATCGTGGTTGCAGTTACAGACCGGGAGGCTCGATCCCCTGCTCATGGGATCAGCCTATTTCTGGTGGAAAATGGAACAAAAGGTTTCATCAAAGGACGCAAACTTAACAAAATTGGCTTGAAAGCTCAAGTGAGTTCATACAACCTCTAATGCAATAGATTTGGAGAAAGTCTAAACCCACTTAATGCCTGGCAACTGCTAAATAAATATAAGATGGAACTATGGTTCTGTTGCAGTTGTTAGACTTCAGAGCACAAACACGCAACATGTGTATTCTGATTTTGCCTATGGAAGTCTGAAGCATGTGATGTGCAAGGAGAGGCTGAGGAAGCTGGATGCATTTACTCTGAAGAAGCCTGGAAGAACAGGATCTTACTGATGTGTTTTGCTATAGAAATGGTGGGGCCTGATCCTCCTGTGAGGAGCAGAGTGAAAGGGAGAGTGCCAAAGGAGACAAGTTACATTAAGGAAAATTCTTAGTAGATATTAGGAAAAAAAGTCCACCAGGAAAGTGATTGGATACTTGCACAGGGGCCAAGAGAGGTCCTGGAGCCTTCATCTTTGGAGCTTTGGAAAGCTGAACTAAACAAGGCCCTCAGCTGATTGTTTTTCTGGAGCTGCTCTGAGTAATATGTAAGCTAGATGACTTCTGGAGGATCCTTCCAGGCTAAATCTGGGATTTCAAGTTAAAGTGCACGTTAGCAAGAAAACAATAGGGAAAAATTAGTTTAATGAGATGAGAATGTCAGACTCTCAACTGTTGCATTTCAAATCCTCTTAGGACACAGCAGAGCTGTTTTTTGAAGATGTGCGGTTGCCAGCCAGTGCCTTGCTTGGAAAAGAGAACAAAGGCTTCTACTATCTGATGGCAGAGCTCCCTCAGGTAAAAGGAATGTGAGTGTTTGCTGTCTGCAGGAAGAATACAGAGACAGTTTTTGTCATTAGTCCTGAAGTTCATGTATTATGGTGAGCTCCCTTGGTTGCCGAAGCATGATGCCTTTGTAAAACCCCAAAACACTTCTATGGGTTCAGATCACAGGAGAAATAATGACCAGATATTCTCAAGAGGTCAAAATTACACAGGTTTGCTGGCAAAATACAGAAAATCAAGGAACTTTGACAAAGGATGTAGTGCAACATCCAATTAACATAAAAACACCTTAGCATTAACTTAGTCTGTTTAACTTAGCAACCTTTAAACCCATCCAATGTTACGTTACCCAAAATGTTCCATGAAAAGAGAATTAGAAGAAGAAAGTGAGAAAAACAGATAGAAAAAAACCCCAGAAAAACACACATATAACTACCAACTCCTGAGTTCCACTGATGATGAGGTAGAGACTCCCAAGAGGCTGATAGGGTCAAGACAAGCTCCCTTTGTGGTCAGCCTTTTAAACCCCAGAGCCACCCTGGCCCTCCCCCAGATGGGACCATGGTCACTCAGCCACTCAGGAGCTTGCTTAGGCAAGACTGGAGCGCTGCCACAACTGACAGACACTGCAGGGTTGGGCTGGGGGCTGTGGTGTGCAGAGCAGGGCCCAACCTGCCCCCTACCCCTACACGTGCATCCCTAAATGTCTCAAGACATCAATCTTCTTCAGGCTCTGACAGTCTTGTGTGCAGTGTTCTGTTGATACTGCTGATTTTTAACTGAAGCTCACAGTGCTAGGTGTAGAATTCGTTGGGCATTGCTAAAAGTGTTGATATCCCACCAGCTCAGAGACAGATCTCATAATCAACAACCCAGCTATTGAAAAACCTGAGGGTAGTGTATTAAAAAGAACATACCACAGATTTCTTGTGTACTTCTAGTATGGAAGCACTTTACTTAGTAAATTAAGTATAGCTTGGACATCTCTGATTCATTTGGCATTCTCTTTCAAGAAACAAGCACTGCTGTTCTAGTTCTTCCGCAAGTAGAAGCATATTGAAGTTACATGGAACTCTGTCCATATAAGAAAGCAAAGAAATGGTTTAGCTGCCAAAATACCTTGCTACTTCACAGCTCAGTTTATGAAGTTCTGGAATTTTTTTTGGAGGACAAGGAAGCAATGTTGTTTTCCAAAATGTGTCTGTGCTTTGTCAAAGCTATGATGTATTTACCTCATTTGGTAGGGATCATGTTTTTTAATTTTATACTGTGAGTAAATGCAAAACCTGATCAAAGGAAACCTTTTAATGCTTTAAACAGATGTCCCCATGAGCAGGTTCAGTGCAATGCATCAGACTGTTTCAATGTTGCCAGAAAAAAATTATTCTGCATTTAGTTTTTGTTTTTCACCATGCAATGAAGAAGGAAAAGAAGCCATTTTTGTAGGCTTTTTTCCACTACAGTTGTCCTATTGAAATTGTTAAATACAATTGTTGTTTAAACTGAGCAGTGAAAGCTGATAATTGAAACAGAATCTGATGTGAATTTTTCAGTTGGTAAGATTCCTGTGGTCAATCTGTAGCTATTTTCTGAGTTGTTGTGATGGAGCATTAAACCAGTAAAGACCTAAAAGTGAGCTTTAATTTCATTAATTTAAATACTCATTAATTTCAGTAATGCAGTATGTCTGGTTTGATATTTCATGTGACTTTTGCTCCCACTCCCTTATTGAACAGCACTGAACATCTGTGTCCTGATTGTGCATCTGATGTGGAGAAATGTAGGACTAACTCAACGGGATTCTGTAATTTGTGTTTCAAAAGGAAAGACTGCTAATTGCTGATATGGCTCTTGCTGGCTGTGAATTCATGTTTGAAGAAACAAGGAATTATGTGAAGCAAAGAAAAGCTTTTGGGAAGACAATTGCACATTTGCAGGTGAGTTAGAGCTGAGCAGCTTGTGTACAGATTCTAGTGTGTGCTTGCTGTACAGCTGTGTATGTGAAACAGTGACCAAATGAAAATCACTGGGCTGTTTTGAGAGAGTCATTTTCAAAGCTTTCACTGTTGGACTGTGGCTGTTTTTTTGCCTCCGTGCCCATTGTTCATTTTTGAAATGCAAAAAGCATAATTTTAAAGAAGCACCAGAAAATCCTTAATGTATGTATTTTAGGACTTGGGTAGGTAACCTCCCAGCAGTGCTGCTGCTGCTGAGAGGGAAATAGGTAGGCAGGAAGTATACTGGCTCCTGGCTGCTGCTGAAGAACAATTCCCTTGTTGATCTGAGGCTTGCATTTTACTGCCAAAGGTCCTAATCACAGTCCATCACACCTGCCTGTGTTTGTCTGTGCCTGACATCCTGGAGGCTAGCAGGGACTGTGTTCCTCTGCACACAGAGCATTGCAGAAAAATTATTTTGGAGGCTCCTGGAGGAGGGGACTCCCAGCAGTGACCTTGCTGCCCGAGTGCTGTGGAGATACTTCATGAATGTTGTAATGAGATTACTCAGCAAGCAGCAGTCTGGGTGTTTGTGTGACTGCATGTGGAACTGTTGGGTCATGCTCTGTGGGCAGAGCTCACTCCTGATGGGGGTAGGTAATTGAGTTTAGAGTCGTTTGTGCCTACACTCTTTAGCTGGGGTCATAAAATAGATGTTGCTTTGCACAGGATTGCTATACTACAATTTTCCTGACAACAGCATTAACTGTTAGGGCTGAGTGAGGCCAAGCTCCTGCATGTTTGGTTTGTAGGATAGAACTGACTCATACAGGCTAAAGATGTTGGCTGCCTCTTTTTTTTATATACTTCTGAAATAATTAACAAAAAAATCCATATCTATGTCTTGAGACTTTGTTTGTCAAACTCAAATCTTTAGTTGTGAAGAGCACCATAACTGAAACTTTTAGAGGCTGGAATGCTAGGTATCCTTCAGGGGATTATGATCTTCATTTGTTTTTAAAGTTAACTTTCAGGAATCTGTAATTCCAGTTGGAATTTAATGTGCTCACTGTGTGACTGAAACACAAAAGAACTGTATTTTAACTTTTTCAAATGTAGGTAGGGAGATGCTTCCTATTTGTAGTAGTTCACTGTGCAGAGATCTCCAAAAGAATCTTCTTTCTTAGGCTAGGCCACCAGCAGGCAGACAATAAATTTCATAAAGTATATTATTTTTGCCGAAATAATAAATTTCTGCATATCTCTTAAATTTCCTTTTTTTGTTGCTGACGACTTCGGAGTGAATCTTATAAATATTTCTTTCCAATTAGAGCTCTGTCTTGGGCTAATTAATTTAGTTATGCCACATTACAGCATTTGAAATGAATTTTTTCCTTGTAGTATTACACTGGTCCAGTGTATTTATTGTCAAGGGAAGCAAAATATTTTAAAAAATATATATTTCTAGAATTGAAATTAGAAAGAGCTTTTATTAGTGGGTGATGTTTTTATCCCGTCCCTACCAGAATTACAAGAAGATGGTCAAATGCCTGCCTGGTCTGGTTTTATATAACTTTATGATGGATTTTACCTCTTCTATCTAGACCTCTTTTCCAATGTGACAGAATTCTGTGCTGAAAAACTTTGATATTCTAATTTTGCTTCAGTCTCTTTGCCTGTAGCTTAAACTCTGAAGAACACATAGAAAAAGCATTCAATAGATGGTGAAATGTTATTAACTGGGGAAGTTCATGGCTCTACAGAGTGAAAGGATGTTCCCTCGCCAGAGGGAGCTGAGAGTGACAGAGCACTCTGGGCTTTCTGCCATGTGCTCTCTAGGAATTTGTTTTTACTTTCTCTTGTGCTTTTTCTCTTAAATTTGTGTTTTGAGTTGATCTTGAGAAATAAAGAGCAGTAACTTTGTCTAATAAGCCTGGTGAATACATAATTGTCTGGAAAGTACGGTGTCTGCTGATATACAGAGCTGAAGTTTGAAATAGTAATTTCTAACAGCAGTCCTTTTGGAAGATGCTGCATTTTCTACCTGAAGTATTAAACTGCACTATACTTCTTTCCCCTACCCTCTCTATCCACTTCCAAAACAAGACAGTGCAGCACAAGTTGGCCGAAATAAAAACGCAGATTTGTGTGGCCCGAGCTTTCACGGACAACTGTTTGCAGCTCCATGCAGATAAACGCCTGGACTCTGCCACAGCCTCCATGGCTAAGTACTGGTATGTGCCCTCAGCCACCTGCAAGTGTTACCTGCATGCTCTTAACCCTAACGGTGTGCTCAACAAAAAGCAAAGTGACATTGAAAACCAGGGTTGGTTAACCAGAGCAATTTCAAAATTAAGGCATACTTTTAAAATAGGCTTCCATTAATAACAAAATCCTGCCTCTACTTTAGCAGAGTTTTGAGCAGTAAAAGCGAGTGCTCCATTGGTATTTAGACAAAAATTTACATTTTGTTGTTAGCAATTTGTTGTTGGGTGTTTTTTAGTTTTCTTTGTTGTTTTTTTTTAATGAAGTTTATGGCTTTGTTTGGGTTTTGTTAAAGCAAAATTTTAATATTTGGAGCCAAATTGAAATATATTTGTAGCTCAATGATACTGCTTAGTTAATGTTACTTAACAATAGCTGTTTGGTCTAGCCAATTTTCAAAGCTATCTGGTTTTGTGAAGAAACAGATGTTGCTGTAACTGAGACTGAACAGTGCTTTCCTTTATTGTCCAGAACTACTTCTCCCTCACTCCATACTGGGTGGTGTTATATGTTAACTTTGTTTTACCAGAGCAAAACAACTGGAAACATCTAAAGTAGTGGTACATGAATTTGTATAGTTATAGCTTGTTGCAAAGATGGGAGAAAAAAAACCACATGAGACATGAGCAAAGAAATCTTTGGAAGATAGACACACAGTTCTTACGCTTTTCAAAATAAGTTTAGAGGAAATGAGCAGAAATATTTACAATGGAAGGAAGGCTTTTGAGTGCTATTCCTGGCAGTGATTACCTGGAAGTACCAGGTACAGAGGCATTCTGTTTTGAGGAGGAGGAAACAACTAATGCCTGCTGGGATATGCAGACTCACTTCCTCAACAAATTTCCCTAAACGAGGCTTTTGAAACTCCCTCACTTTCACAGCTGTTTACCATCATAATTTGTTGTGGATTTCCTCTTTCCCCAGTGGTGTCCCTGTGGTCCTTCCATAGGACTCACTTAAATGGTCTAGAAAATGCTTGAATGTAGAATTGCTTTATTCCCTAATGTATTAGGAGATTTTCTCTGATCTCGAATTTTCCTTCAAACTTTTTGTATAGTCAGTGACTTGAGTTAGAGCTTTGAAGGATTTTAAAACCTGATTTGTGCATCTCTTTTTTCATATCTGGAGAAAGGTCTGTAGGGTTGTTTAGGTTGGGTTTTTCTTGTGGTGACAGACTGTGGTACCTACCTAAAAGAATTTGAGAATATATTTAGGAAAGACAGTTGCAGTAACTCACAGCTGCAGAATTACAGTTGGTATAATAAACTGTAAGGATTTAAATGAATGAGGGGATGGTTTGGGGAAAAGGCCATTATTCCAGGAGAAGCAATTGGCTTTTCATTTTCATTTCTTCTGTTGCCACTGAAAGCTTATGCTTAGAAAGTGGGTTTTTTTTAATATCTTCTAACTACAGCTCGAGCTTCCAGTGCAATTAGTTGGGGATTTTTTTGCTATTAAATCCATATTCTGTAGTCAACAAATGTTGCTGGAGAATTACATTATGTTTTAGAATTGAAGGCTATTGCAGAAAAGGCTATTGAGAAAGTTTATTGCAGAAAGTAAATTATGCCCAGGTGATGGTTATGCTCAAGGATTATCCTGGTGTGTTGCTAATGGCAGTGGCGGGGGGAAGCTTGGTTTATTGTTAATTTCTGACAAAGCTGAGGGATTTGGCAAGAAAAGAGATTGTATCAACTTGCTTCACAAAAAGATTCTCTCGGCCTGTGAGAAAGGTAAACAAGCCTGTCTGTTTCGAAGCCTTTCCTTTTCTGAAAGCTGTCCCATAAGGGGAACAAACCTTTAATGCATTAAGTTGAACAGGATTGATTTCTTACTAATCATGTTATGTTTTTGTCTTGTTAACATATCTGTACCTTTTGCAACATAATGTCCTTCTAAAAGCAAATTTCCTTTTGGCCATTTAAGGTGTTCTGATCTCCAAAACATCGTAGCTACTCAGTGTGTACAAATGCACGGAGGATGGGGGTACATGTGGGAGTATCCAATTGCAAAGTAAGTGTAACATTTCATACTGTATGATGGAAGATTAACAGCAAAGTCAAATGAGGCACTTCCTTTGCCTCTGTGTGTTCGTTGTTTAGTGTTAGTAGTGATTTACTGTTCATTTGCTCATCATGTTTAATTGAAAGGGAATCTACTGTACAGATGTCTGTGGGAAGGGTTTGTTTTGATTCTCCAAATAACTCAAAATCTGTTCAGCAATTATTTTCTGGTTGGTTGTTCTTTTTTTTTTCCCACAAAAGAGAAGTTGGTTTTTTATAAGAAAATGTTAATTGAAAAAACGGAAGCAAAACTATAAAAGTAGAAATGAGGGGAGCTAGTTTAATGTTTTATCTGAAATTGAGTGCATATGGGTGAAGAAAACATGTTGATCAGATACCACTATCAAATCGTGCAATCAAGAGCACAACTGGCTACATTCAGCTTTTTTACACCTCTTAAAATGAAAAAGTTAAGAGATTTATATATAGAAAAAGAAATTTGCCATTCCCATTTTTTTCTGACTGTATGAATTTAGAGACATTTATGGTGCTTTTGTATATATCTTCATGTATTATCTGTGAAGTTTGTGTACAGGCCATGTGGCACACTAAGTAGAGATTTTGATACTGTTTTTATTTAAAAAATCAAAGAGGTGGTAATCTGACAATAGAAATAGCAAACACAGGACTGCTGTGCAGTTGTCATAAGTAAGCTAATTTTTTAAATTAGAAAGTTTAGGTTGTTTTTTTTTTAATTTTAACTACATTGAGTATGAAATGTTGCTTTTAAATAACTTGTTCCTCCATGATTTCATTGAGTGTAATTTGTGAGTGATCTGCACTGTCTTATTAAAGGAAAGCCAGCAAGCCATGTTTGGGGTGTCCTTGAATCCCTGCTTGTCTGTGTGTACAGTAGTTCCCCACACAGAGTTTTATTATCTCAATAACATGTAGATTTCCAGAGAATGCCACATTGCTCCTGTGTGATGAAGCAGAATGCAGGTGGAAAAGCTCTGTCATCGTCCTGTGTGCTGTCATCAGGAACAAGACTTGGGAGTGGAGTAGTAGCAGGAGTCTGGGTTTGTAGGGCCTTATTTTTTTGTTTAATTAGAGGCAATAGTGAAGACTTCACACTATAAACAAACAGGGAAGAGATACTGACCCCGTTCCTGGTTTGGCACACAGCACCCTTGTAATATTCTAGGTAGTTGAAGCCTCTTAGAAAATAAGAACTGCTTTGTCAATGGGAAGAGTATACTTTGAAAAGAGGAATCTCTAAAGATAAAATGCTCTTTTTTAAAAATTGTCTGTTCATTTTGAAGCACTGCTTGTAATATTTCTTTGTTTTGTTTTGGTTTTTTCCTCCCTCAGAGCTTTTGTGGATGCCCGTGTTCAGCCAATCTATGGTGGTACCAATGAAATAATGAAAGAACTTATTGCTAGAGACATTGTCAGTGACAAGTAGGGCAGATGCTTACTACTTTGCAGAGGCTGACAGAATCCTTTTCTGTATTAATATATGGCATAAAATCAGACATCAGAATGTAAGTAAAATAAATATGCTATATAATGTTCTTTAAAGGAATTGACACTTAAAGTATCTGTTAGTAATAAGTGTGCTCACCTGCAGGATATATAATATTTAATGAATTTAAAATATAAATGTACAACACGGAGTAGTTCTCTGGGTGTTGAGAGTTGTGGTAGTGAAAGGCAATTTTACCTCTGGAACATTGGGTAGCTTGGTCTTTCAGACTTGACCCTGTTGTATTGAATCCGAACCGTGCTTTTCACGATCAAATCTCGAGAGAAACCATGTTCATAACAAATAAGCAAAATGAAATACCAATGTAACTTTGAATTTGTATTTCCCCTTGGGAAGTAGAACCTGACACTTGCTGTTGTTGCCATACACCTGCTCACTGTGCAGCAGCCACCTGCTGTGTATGTTTACATCTAACCCGGAGCGCCTTATTTGAATTACTTTGGTCAAATAAACATAATAAAGCATTTCTATGCAATCTCATGCTCGTCTGCGGTTACTTCAAAGCCCGCGGGGAAACGGGGCTTCTTCCTCTGTGCCCGTGTTCACCTCAGGGCGCTGAGGGGGAGTTCGAAGGGAGGGAATGTGATGGAGGTAGACTTGAGGGCTATTTATTGGCGATAGTAGCTCGGAATGTGTGTTTTTATGAGGGTTTTTTAGCTCTTTACCCCTGCTGGGCGTTAAGAGTTGGAGCTGTGTGGAGCGGGGAGCGGCGCTGCCCCTCCGCTCCCTCACGGCCCGGCGCGCGGGGGGGCTGCGGAGGGGAGGGCGGTGTCCTCGCGTCAGG
>VWZP01008828.1:292582-339869 GCA_013396995.1 Dicaeum eximium | reverse complement strand
GCCGAGCCCCGCCCCCCGGCGCCCCGGATTGGCCGCGCTCCTCCCCCTGAGGAGCGGGGGAGGCCCCGCCCCGCCGCGCTGCGCTTTAGCTGGGCGCGGACTCTTCAAGAGCGGCAGTGTGAGCCGTGGCGGGCGACGTGCTGTGCGGGTTNGGGCCCCGCGCGCGTGTAGGGGCGGGGCCGATCCGCGCCCGCCCCGCGTGTCCCAGCCGGGATTTAAAGGCTGGATGGAAACTTCCCGCTGGTAAACAACGCGTACCTACGGCCACGTATTCCTTTGCCTCGGGGTCACCCTGGGCCGGACTTCCCAGGCTGCGGAGCGCTTACAGACGCTTAAGATGAAGTAGTTGGCAAAGCCCTACGGAGCAAGTCAGATCCAGGTCCCGCAACCTGCCTTGAGAGTTCCTCTGTGCTCCTGAGCTAGTCTTTCCACCCACTTTTTGCAAGCTTCCCGCTTGCAAAATGAAGTATCTGTCCCCCCAAAAAATGTAGCTGTGACTGAGGTATTCCGTACCTATCCCTCTCTAATGGGAAGCGAATTAAAAATGGGAATTTTCAATTTGCAATGTGAGCCAGTTAAAAAAAACCCCAAATTATTAAAGTTTGCCTTTTGACAAAGGGTGAATACTTCCTTTTTGTATTAATTTAATAAAAAGGAAATACTAAAAATTACACTAGATAAAGCCTGATGGATGTACCATCTCAGAAAGCAGTCCGTGTGTCTTAGGACTCTCCTGCTGTATTGGTTCATGGTTTGAAATCCTGGGAAATGTTCTGGGGAGCTTAAATTCCAGTCATCTTGTTTAGTGTCTTAAGACCTGAGTGGGTCTCATTTAAGACCAGGATTTTAAGCCCTCTCTTCAAAGGCTGAAATTCAAAAGTATCACTGAAATGTTGATATGGACTTAATGATGAAAAGTATCAGAAAGTATTGCAGATATTTATGTTAGAGACATATGTATGACCTTACAGAGGCACCTGTTGTACTACAAAAAGGATTAAAAATTGCTGCACATGTTGCTTTGCAACTATGGTGTTGTAGACTGAACAAGAATTAGTTGATGATGTGGTAGTAAACTTGGAAATTATATAGATTCTCTGCTCAGAAGTAGATCTGAACAAGGAGGAAAACAAACCTGTTCAGATATTTTAATGAGTAATGGATTTTATCATAAATTAGTACTGATGAGTTCCACTTCAAGTGCCTCCTTTTTGATGTTTTTTATGATTGAAACTTTGGGTGGTCTGTCTTAAATGGAGATCTCTTAGTGTTCAAAGAGAGATCTGTTTTGGGGGGGTGTTGTGGTGTGTTTTGGTGGTTTTGGGGGTTTTTTTGTGCTTATATCTTCTGGGGTGTACAGAACACCAGAGTTGCAGTTTTGTCTGGATAGTTGTGCCTACACAGTGAGCACTGCTGAACATGGAGACTCCCCACATAATACTGTTTGGGTTTATGGGTTTTTTCCAAATCTATTAATAGAACAAATGCTCAAATACACATCATGAGTAACTGGTCTGCTATTGAAGTGAAAACAAACGCTGCCTACTGAAATAATTTTTTTTTCACTCTTAAAGGCTGGTCCCAGGTGTATTATTAAACATGGACTTCTTTCCTTTTTCTTTCATACTCCTAAGCAGGACATGCCCAGTGGGACCAATACCTTTTTATGGTCGTTGCTGCAGACTATTCCATGAGAAAATGCAGTCTGTGCTATTGAGCTGGTTTTGCTATTCTTAGAAATCGCTACGGTCCTGTAGGTTTTCTGAAAATTGGGGGCAGTAGTTAAAGCCTGAGGGATGCCTCCCACCAGGCAGGGCTTGAAGAAGCTGGCCAGGGCCAGGTCCTGTCAGCTGCACTCAGCTGAGGCAGTGCTGCAGTAGTGCCTGTCTGCCAGAGCACTTTATTTTTGTCCAGTGATTATCAGGAAGGCTGCCCGGGAGGAGCTGGGGATTACAGGACAAACAGCACAAAGCTGTAGGAAACCAGGTTTTGGCAGTTGTGTTGCAATTTGCTTGAGTAGCTGCCCTCTCTTCTGCAGGTTGTCTCTAAGAGGCCTTAAAACAGGTTGAAAAAGAGTATTTTTGAGCATTCTTGCTGAGATTAATTTTGGGTGTTTGACCAGAGGCTGTCTGCTGTCAGGCACTTTGCTTTGCTTTTGAAATGCCATCTAGGCAAGGAATAAACAGTGGAAGTTGGCTTACCTGAAACACTGTTACCTGTGAGTAAACTGGAAACAGCCATATTAATTTGAAATGTTGTTTGTAGGCTTCTGAGTTTCAAAACAAAAAGAAATAATCATAAAAATCTCCTCCTGGTCTCGAGGAATCTCATTATTGAGAAGAAAATTTCAGGTGTTTATGATGAGGAAAAATGACTCAATTTACAAGGAGAGAAGGTTGCTACAGAGGAGCCTTAAAAAGCTTCATACAAGTGGAGTTTTATTGTCATTGGGAACGAAAAGATCACAAACAAGAAAATCCAGTAAAGCAATCCCCCCAAGCAAAAATCCCCCAGAACACTGTCTGCAGTGTTGTGTAACCAGAGTGATAGTGTTATGCAAGGGGGAGAAGAGTCAAAAAGTGAAAGGACTGTAAACAAAAGCTGCGAAGGGAGGGAGTGCCACCCTGTGTGCTGGGTCGTGGCTGGGTTTTGTTGTGTTTCTTTTAATGGGGTGCTGCAAATCACCAACATGAAGACACTAGTTTCAGGATTTAGGCAAATTCTTTTGAGGTAGGCCTGGTAGGGAAGGGGTATAAGGAAGAAGTGCCAAGGGAGGAGAAAGAAATCAGCAGAGGGAGAGGAGCAGGAGTCACTGGGGGATTAGGAACCTGTAGCTGCAGTGGTGGAAGGGAGCAGGGTGCAGGTCGTGGTAACCTGCAATTCCCAGCTATATCCTCCTGGGTAATTAAGGCATTAGGGGAGGATAAGCATAAAGTCACTTTAAACATCAGTTGCTTTACTGTGTATGTCTGGTACTTGTTTCTTCCCTTCCCCAGTACTTATTTAATGTCAGTTTTTCTTTTTACTTTTTAGTCTTTCAATTGGTGTGTTTATTCAGTAGATGAAAAGCAGACTGTTTGCCAATGTAACAAAATTTCAGCTGTTCTGGTTTTCAAACCTCAAGTAATACACAGTGCAAAAAAATCTGTGAAATGGTTTACCTATGACAAAAAAGCTTTTCCAAGAATGAAAATACTTTTCCAGTATACCATTTTGCAGTACTTGTCTTCCCTGCCTATTTGCCTTTATTTTTCCCCCCCTCCAAAATACTCAGTTTTGCTCTGGAAACTCACTTCCAGTATGGGTGGAATGAAATAATTCTTGCAGCTTTCTGCTAAAATTAAATTTAAAATGTAAATTGTAGAACTTTTGTCAAGCCAAGTACTTGTACTAAAATTTGTTTATAAATTTTTTTTTGCAGCTGCTACTTTGTTTTACTCCTGTACCTATGACATTTTTGTGTGTGAGTGAGTGAACTTCTTGGAGAAATGCCAAGGGCTGGACACTGTGGCAGTACCAGCTTTTATAAGTTCTTGTTGATGTCATTGTAGTGAGATGAGCACACCTGAGTGTCACAGGGTGGAAACATTGTATGAAATTTCCCAGTTGCTGGGTAGAGGGTTAATTGGGTGATTTCCCTCTTCAAAAGCATATTACTTATTTTTTAGCTACGTTCTAGTTTAAGCATACTTGGTCAGGCACTCCAATATAGTGATTTGTCAATGCTCTTTAGTTCAGTGTTTGAGTTCCATATGAGGCTACTTTGATTTCTTCCCCTCTTTCCCCTAGAAGAGTTAAAAAGAAGTCCCCCAGACAAAACCAAAAATTGGTAATGGTATTCATTGCAATTTTGGAAATTTGAAACTGTACCAAAAGGGTCTGTGGTATTTGAGGGAATGTGATCAAGTTAAAACACAGCACTTATAAAGTTCTGTGCTGCCAGTTCTTTGAATAACCTCCATCCTCATACAGGTATGTGATCCACATCTCCAAGCTACTTTTTTGCACAGCTCCACTGTGTGTGAATGTTTCCTGGGTTTCAGGAGTAGCAACCTGTGCCTGGTAAACCACTCAGACTAAGAGAGGTGCATGGTAAAGTTGTAACAGTTATAAATACATTGCTAGGTGCATGTGGATACCAGGCTGATGGTGCTCTTCTTGGAGAGCTTCTTGGAATTCTCAGGAAGGGGTCAAACACAGGGACTCGTGAGCTCACATTAACCCCACAGAGGAACTGTTCAGTTCTCTCCCATTGTGGTTTAGCCATGCACAATTGCTCTGACTTGCTGTAGTTATTTGCCATTATGTTAGGGGCAGGAAGGCATTGGTGTCTAAATCATACTCCTTTGGATTTTCAAATTTGCAGACCTGCTAGCTTTTACAAGAGGAAAGACACGAGTCAGCCAGGTGCTGAGAGCATTGCTGAATGATCAGAGCCTTTAGGATTTGGGGCTCCAGTTCTCAACAATGTCTGATCCTAGAATGGGTTTCTTCCTGAACAGCTGTTCACTGGGAGGACTTTGTGCTGAGCTCCTCTTTAGGCTGAAATTATTGGCTTATTTTAGAGGTTAAAATCCTGGGGATTTTAATGGTGTCATTTACGATTAGCAGTAGGACCACCAAACCTGGTCCCAGTGATGCTAGGAGGGTGATGTACAGAGATGAAAACCTTATGGATGAAGTACACGTGGAGCAGTGAAAGGTGAATAAAGAATACAGGGAGTGGTAAGGCAGTACTGGAGCATGTTTGTTTTGCTTCATGTTTTGAGGGTTAAGGAGCAAGTATCCAAACTGGTATTTCTCAGCTCCCTAGGTTTCCACATCTCACTGTAATGTTTGCGCCTTCAGAGTAAAAAACCCGTAGTTATAAACAAGCTGAGGCTTCAGACAGATCTTTTCTTAAGATCCATAAGTGGCAGTCTCACAATCACTGACCCCTTATGGGATCTGTGCATTGAAAATTGCTGAGCTAGGCAGTTGCTGTGAAGATCAAGGAAACTGGAGACATTAAAAGGAGGGCTGAGGAAGTGCTGCTCAACTAGCACACAGTTCAACAGAATTTACTGTGGCGTTACTGTGCTGCACTCACTTTTACTACTGCTCTCTTATGGTTTCTGGTTTTGTCTCTAGTTTCTTAAGGAAGACCTGATAGGAACTTCTCTTTCAGGCTTCTGCAGGCCATGTTCAATTAAATCATTCACTGGGTTTGTTTAACCATCTCCTAAACAAAGCTGTAAGTACTGTGCAAGTGATTTCTGCATGGAATAGATACAGTATGACTTGGCAGCATAGCTGCTGACAAGAAGGGATGAAGGTTGATGTTGGTCTTTTGATCCCAGATCTGGGAGCCCTTTGTTAATTGGCAAGCCACTAGCAAAAGGATTTGTCAAGGAGAACTGTCTTTTCTCAGTTTGTTATGAAAAATAATCTGTATGTATATTACACAGACAGTGCCTGATGAATAAAGAGGGGTATCCAAAGGCACAGGAAATAATTCTTTTTTGGTAGGAAACTTAAGAACTTAGAGTTTTCTGTTTTGAAAGCATTAGCCTTGTTGATTGGTTTCTAATGTGTATTTATAAGAATATATAATAATTAATCAAATGCTTGCTTTATATAGATTTACATTAAATATGTTTCTCACAATAGTGCCAGTCACATTGCTCAAGGTCATGTTTTTCAGTTTGGGCAAGGTTAGATGACAGACCTGAACTTTTTGGGTCTTATTTCTCAGACTGATAGAATCAAAATTGAAATGAGGTATGAACAGTTATTCCCCTGAGACGTAAAGGCTTTCATTGCACATGGAACAGCCTCTGAATGAAATAAAAAACAGAAGTGGTGTAGTTGTTTGACTTGGGAGGCAACATAGTCTGTGTTCTTTAGATAACATCCTTTTTTATGGAATTTTTAAGTGATGTTGAGATAATGAAATGTCTAACATAGTTGTTGTATTTGTACTATGTCATGAAAATGAGAAAATTTACATGGCCCATGTTATTTTCAGGTTTGCTGTAAACTACCTACCGTAGCTATAATGACACCAGCCCTCAGAGAGGCAACAACAAAAGGTCATGGTATCCACTTGTCACCTTCTTTGTCCTCTAGAGCTATGGAGTCTGATACAGCTTTGTGCATGGAAAATTCCAGAGCAGTGGAAGAGAAGATAAAAGAGGACTCCATCGCACGGATTACTTGCTCAGTCCTGGGGTTCCCCACTGCTGAGCCCACCCTCAGGAATGATATCTTCAGTGTGCAGCATTTTGGTTCCCCACCATCCTCCAAGTGCTATCAGTCTGTCTTGTTAATGAGTACAAATTCTGCGTTTAGCAACAAAACCGGTAAGCAAACGAAAGCAGGAGAGCCTGGCTGCTCCAAGATGAGAAAGTCATTACATAATGGTACTGACACATCATTTGGTCATATTAGTCATTCGGGACCTGAGCAACAGGTCAAAGGGGCAGCGTTTTCAGAGACCACATCTCCAAACTTGGCAGAAATGCAGAGACTTCCAGGTTCAAGTGTAACTGAATCCAGTAATGCAGAAGAAATGCAACTTTTAAATGGTAAATGGTACAAGAAGAATGGGGTTTTGGGTAGGGCTTTGGAAGTCTGCACTGAAACAATAAAAGGGGATTTATTACACCAAATTCTTCACGGGCCTTCAGAGGGGATTTTGAGCTGCACCCAGGAGGAGGTGTATGCTCGCTTACTCCAGTGTGTCACTAAGCAACAAATGGAAATCAGTCGCGCCAGAAGAACTCAGAAGCGTTTACAAATGCTCCTGGCAAAGCATGTTATCAAACACTGTGATCAGCAGCTGAAATGCTTTGTGAAACATCAGCTTCAGAGAATGAAGGTTTTCCATGAGCCAGCTAGATTTTTGAGCAATAGCTCCCTCAGATGCACTGAAGGTTGGCCAGAAAACAACACAACTACTTCGGAGAGTAGTTTGAGTGTGGATGTACAGAACGGAGTTAGCGTTGCACCTGGTGAAATCCGTGGCTTTGCACTTTCTACTGGAGGGCTGCTGTCTCGAGTGGAGAAGGACCTGGACTCTGATGCAACATGTAGCAGCTCAGATGAAGATGGTGAGGAACAGGCTGTAAGAACAACTGTGGAAGCGTAAGTGTTAAATTCCTGCCTAGACTCATGCTTCTTACTTTTAAATCAGGTGGAAGGATCTAGACCTACAGATTCTGTCTTGTGTGAGTAACCTCGCTCAATAGATAGTCTTACTGAAATCAGCAAGACTGACAGTGTGAGCTAGGTTTGGCAGAAAGTAAGAACTTCTGATTAATGCATTTAAGGAGCAGTTGCTTTACCAGATTGCAGAGAACTAGAGTTTGTACTGCACTCTATCAGTTTGCATATACATGAATACTACTAATTCTTGAATGGTGCTGTAAATCAAATAGTGATAGCTGTAAACATTTGGGGCCAGAATGAAAATAATTTTAATTTTACTCTGGAGTTACTAAGAATTAGTATTAGGATCTTGAAATCCACTATGTTGTGATAAAGAGTAAAAATTAAAAATTATCATCTGATGCAGGTATCAAGCCATCCAGTATTTGATGATTGGTATGTTGAAAAAGTTTGGTTCTTTAACTTTTAACTTTAAAAATAATTATTTACTTACTGAAGTCACTCTGCAACTATGAATGTAGCTAGCAGTGGTGTTTTTATTGTTGCTCATGTTTTTTCAGGAAGAAGCAGAGGGAAATTCATATCATTAACTAGTAGTGTCTTAAGTTGGCAGGAATCCTGTCAATACAAATTACAAATCAGTGGTGGGTAAGAGGAGATAAATAATCTTTGATAATGGTACAATCTTTTTCCTATTTTTTTTTAACCTCTGTCTTGCTACACTGTTGACACAATCTCTTCAGTCAAGAAATTTTAGAAAGCAGTGAAAGGACAGCTGCTTTCCTTTTGCCAAAGCTGGAGAGATGAGCATGTCTTAAGTTTTGTTGGGATATAATAGTCAGGAGTGTGATACTCAGAAGAGAGCTGCACAAAAATGCAGCAGCTTGGTAGGAGCTTTATGATACCCACTTTTCTCATGGGCTCTTATAGATAGTCAGAACAGGGTTTGTTTTTACTGGTCTTTCCTTATACCCTCTGCTGCTAGAGTGTCTAGGAAAAAGCAATTAAGAAATACTTAAGAACACTTACTTCCCATTATGCTTCCTTAAAACTATAATGCTCAGCAGAAATAAAGTAAGCTTCTGAAATTGGAAGAGCTTTGCCCTGTTACATGTTTACAGCTTGTTTCAGCAAGGCTGTATCAAATCTCTGCTGTGTTCTACTAAGCTCTCTAGGTCTGAAAAACAGAGAAAAGGTTTTCATTTTCTTTTACATATCGTCAGAGCGGTAAATACTGTGCTGAAGTCCAGACAAAGCATAATGACTTGACAACTAAGTTAAGAACACCTTAAATATTTGAGTTTGCAAACTAATTATTATTTTGAAATATTTTAATAAAAAACATCATTTGGGCTCTGCCCAGCATAGAAGAATCCACATTCTTCTGCTAACTGATATTCTCGAATTTCTAAGTAACAGCTCTGTCTCTAGGATTCCTACCTTGTGATTACATGAACTGAAAAAGAAAATTCTTGAGAAATTCTTGAACAGTAGTGGATAATGTGAAACCTGGAGCAAAGTTTTGTGTGATGGTTTTCTTCTTGCTTCCTGCCAGAGACACTTGAATTTCTGTATCTCCCTGCCAGTCCTTTACCTTTATTCCTTCTTGTGGCTTTTGGTAGTTACCTTTCCACTTCAGGTTTACTCAGTTTACTTTGTTGCACAGCTGAAAAAATCCACAGAGGATTATTCAGTGCAAACCCATCACCTTTGGCTCAGGAAATCCCCAAGCTGCTGTTGCTGGCAGCTGAAGGAATGCTGGGGAGAAACACTGCACCCTCCATGCCTGCACTTTTGTAACATTGTTATCTCAGCTATTGCTGAGGGGCAGGAGAACTGGGTAAGATGATCTGTAGTCTGACTCAGTGTGGCCCTTTATTTTGGGTTGTTTATTCTTCTCCCTTTCTTTATGTTCTTACTGATGAGCAGCTGTTCAGCAGCAGTGGCCTTGCTACATTGGCAGGGAAAGAATCACTGGCGTTTGAGGTGTGCTGCTGGGCCAGCAAGCTCAGAGTTAAAAGTATTGCCTGATTTAAGCAAAAGACTGGTCTGTGTGCCTAGGCTGAGGCAATGCTTGAATTCACATGCAGTAAGGGCAGGCTGTCTCTTACTTGAATTTATCATTATCTTCAGCTCAGAATGTTTTTCTTCATTTTTCCAACATTCCTAAGCTTTGCCTTTGTGGCTGAAATGCTGCCCTTTTTCTTCTAGATAACAAAGGTAAATCAGTTATTCACCAGTTCAGCTGGTAAAATTTGCTGTTTCCTGAGCCTTGGCACTTTAGGGCCCTCTGGATTGCCTTTCATCTGGACAAAAGAAACAAAGTTAATATCCATTTTTATTTCTGCTGAGTGGATTTACATGCTTTGAATTGCCTTTCTCTCCTCAGGAATGGGCTATAAGTGCTTTCCAGAAGCAATGGGATCATGTAGGTGAGACATTACTCATTTACTCACCTGTGTGGAAATTTTTATTTTTCATAGTGAGGGCTTTTACTCTGAATTCCTCTGTGATAATCTTCGTAATACTTAACTGTAGATACTATAAGGTTCAAGTAATGTAGTGATGAATGGAAAGAATGTTTTGATTTTGCCCATATCTCAGTATACTGATTGCATTTAATTTGAGGGTGTAATCACACTGGTGACTGATCATTGTTGTGACGGTGGTGTTTTTTCATTCTTTTTGTGGGGAGAGGAGGTATCAATCCAACGTGCAAGGCAGGGAGGAACCTGCACTTACCATGTCTACCTGAGAACAGTCTGTTTCCCATCAGGAGAGAGAAGTTGATTCCAGCTCCAATTCCTCATGCGAGATAACAAACCTGGAGTTATTTTTAGTGTTTTGAACCTGTTCATTCTCATTATCCTGAAGAGTTTTTCCCAATGAGTATTGACATAAGCTCTTCTGAGCTGTATCTCAATGCTTTGTGGCTCAAGTAAGATTGTCTTTATCCATCTATTTCAATACCTTTGTTGTTCAGTTGCAAATAGGTGTTGTAAGATATTTGAACCATTGTTCCTGCATTACATAGGTTCTGTCAAGACAAGAGAGATCCTTGGTCTGCTGGTGAAGGCAATTCACAGTACTTACTGTATTTCCCTAGTTCCTAAAATAATTGGAAAGGCTCATCTCATTTCAAGAGCTTAATCAAAACATATTTTATTATTTTGAGTGTCTACTAAAAAGAAATGTGAAAAAACAGTTGGCTGTCTTCAGGACCTTTGTCATTTTGCTGCCATTGTCAGCTCATGAATGTATAACCTGTCAGTTTTCATAGCACCACATTTCCAGCAGTAATTTTTGGTGTATTTTAGGACATTCCATCCTTTGGGCCTAGGAAATTCCCACTACTCGGGGGATGTGGTAGTCCTTCTCTGTAGTTTCTCAAAGGCAGCTTTTAGTTGCTGCTCTCTGGCTCACTGTTAGGTGTTAGAAACCAGAGCAGACAGAGAACCCAAGGAAGGCAACACAGAGCTGACCATGAGTAATTCCTTTAGGGATTCATAGCTAACACTCGATATGCAACATAGATAACATTTCACCAGCTGAATTTATTTGAAACTTGTTGATTTTTGTGGTTCATGAAGATGAAAGATAGAAATAGTAACAGATTCAAAAAAGGTGAATTGGATGATGATGTGAGCTCAAAAGTTTTTCAGCAACACAGCTCCACTCTGGGAGCAGTGTGTATCCTGCTAGGCCAGCTCCACATTCTTATTGATGTATTTTGTGTCTATTCCTGATGTAATAGGAAATACAGTGTGTCACAAAGAACTCTGATTCTCAGATGCTCATTTGGGGAACCTTTAAAGTTGCAGAGTGCTGACTTTTTCTTCTATGTACACTACATGTGTGATCTTCCAGAATCAAAAGATACGTCACTGTGGTTCTTTGAAGAAACAGCTGCGCACTCCATCAAACAGTAATACATGCATCTAATCGATTAGACAGAAAAACTGCTTGCAATAGATTTTTCTGCAAAAATAAGTAGCTCTTTCTACTCATGACAAGTCCTGTGCCTTGTTTTCCCAGTTCTCCTTTCCCTGTCCAAATACAATCCTTTTGCATTGTTTGGTGGGTTTTTCCCTCTGACATGTTTTCATGCCTTTTCCTCTGATTTTTGTAAGACATGTTTTACTGATTATCCTCCAGCAACCTCAAGCCTGACGAAGACATGCTGTTATATTTTTCCATGCCCACAGGGTTTGTTGTGCCTGGAAACTTTTATAATGAATGTGAAGAGATAGTAAATCTTCTTTTTTTTTTTTTTTCTCCTTTATTTTTTCCCCCTTAGATTGCTAGCTGGAAAGAGGAAATGGGAAATCTGCTTTTAGTACAAACATGTGATGGGGAGGGGAGCATTAAGGCAGAGAAAATACAGGAAGGAAGAAAATATTATGACTAGTATCTCCAGATCTAATCTGTTTGTTTTAGATTAATTTCCATTTTTCCTAGCCTTTTTTCTTGTGGCTAACTGAGCAACATCAATGCAGTTCTCAGGCCTGGCTATACATGGCATTGCTTAAGGGACAGGGTTTATTGCAAGTCTTTGAGCCACGTTACAAAAGGAGGCTGTTTTTGCAAGGTCAGGTCCTAATTTTCCACACTGAGCTGTAATTCTGCTTCATACCTGATATGAGAACTGAATTATGAGTTTGGGAAGGGGAGGAAGAGAGTCTGCCAGGACAAAATGCTGCTCTTAGGCACAAACCCCCACTTGTTTCCTGGTTTTAAGACCTTTTTAGTTTTTAAGTCTGGGAAATGTCTTATTTGCATAGAAGAGTAATATGAGGGCTTTTGAATAAGTATAAATTCATTGGTGCAAATAATGTGCTGATTGAAGAATGTTTTATATGTTGCTATTTCAAGAATTCCATTTTCTCAATTATTGGCTCCTATCACTAGGATGTGGTAGGAGAATGAAAGAAAAGATAGCTTTACACTGCCTTCTGTTTTTACTCTAAGAATACATGTATTATTTCAGAATATATTTAACCTCTCTTGGTTGGGTTTCCATAAGATGAATTTATAACTTCTTTAGGGTCTCACATGCATTTACTGTTTTGCCTTAGAGATCTCACATGCAGCAATAAAAACTTGCTGTTGAGCAAGACTTTGTTCTCACAATACCAGAGCAATGCTCCTGTGAGTGGGGATCCTGATTTCTAACCTGTAATTACATTAATATTTTTGCAGCTGCTGAGGGCAGACTGAAAAGTTTTAGTGAAAGGCAGAAGGTTTGACAGGTTTTAACCTGCAAAGGAAACTTGGAGTTGGAAATCTCAAATCTTTTAAGTTAGATGGGTGTTGAATTCATATTAAATAAAAACTTGGCATTACTCTTCTTAATAACTTTTTAATACACAGTCAAGATAGTGTAGTAGAATAGCAAATCTCATAAGCAGGCACATGTGTATACACATGTAACCTTGTATGCTTAATTAAATTGGAGACAAGAAGAATTTGGTGCTTGATGTCAAGTGCTGATTAATTAGTGTTTTATGGCTAGCTTTTTTCTTTCACTAAGCTGTGAAATGTGTTTGTCTTAATTAAAATATTTGTTTATAAACAACAATGAACTGTCATTATAACTTCTTGTAAAGCAAGGGCAGTGTTATTTTGGTTCATTGCTAACACTGATTTAGTGAGAATCTACTTCAAAGGGATACACCTAGTGCCTTTGAAAATCAGCATACATGGGCCCCTGACACAGGAAATAATTTAAGTGCTTTCCTTTTCACATGAAGTAAAAAGTGTGCATAAAGACTTCCCAAAATAGGAATGCTCTCCTGTAACAGGGTTTCATTCATACTGCTAAATATGGGTTAGGAATGTGATGCTAGATGTTGGATTTAAATATATTGACCTGTGCTCTTTTTTTACTGAAATGGCTGTAAATTATTTTCTTTTCATCCACACACTTTGCCTAGCTCTCGTGAGTTGAAAGAAGTTTTCTGTTGGGGAATTTAGATCAATTTTCAGTTAGCAAACGTCTAATTACTGATTCTGGTGTTGGAAAAACAAATAAACCTGAAGGTCTGTGTTTGAATATATGTGCACTATAAACTCCCTTTCTTCCCAGCCCTTGGGGCAGACTGAGCAGCAGAAAAACTCAGTGAAATTCAATCCCGGGTTCCTACAAAACACCCAAATACCAAACTGCTCAAACCTACGTTCATTCCACTCCCCAGCCTTGTCCCTGCAGACTGAATCGCGGGGTTTAACCTCAGCAGGAGCTCCATCCTTGCCCTGCGAAGGAGCCAGCCAGGTTCTCTGCGGTTCCTCCCCTATTGCCTAATCGCAGCGGCTGGGGGGGCTGGGTTTCTCCTGCACCAGGGCGTCCCATGTTCTCAGTGCAGTGCCCTGCTGCGGCTGTGCCCCGCAGGCTCCCGGCCCGGAGCTTTCACACTCAGCACAGCCCCTGCGGCTTCCTTTGCCCCAGGGCCTGAAGTGGCTCCCTGGTCCTACGAGTCCCACTGCCCTTCCAGCCAGAGGGGCACTGTGCCAGCTCTCCCGGTGGCCCTTTCCCCGCAGCCCTCCCTACGGGAGGCACATTCATGTCCCCAGCGGTGGGACATGGATCAGTGCGTGGTGGTATCTTTGCTGCTGCTCCTGCTCTTTCTCACCTGATTGCTCTGTCTCACTTCCCCACCTTCCACTGGCAGTCCTGGCTGGGACAGTTTTGTACTGCTCTGTAGGGCTGTAACCCCTCCACCACCTGCTGCTGATTTCCAGTGCATCTGGCATGAGCCTTCCAGGTTCAATGGTTAGTTGTCCAAAATGTCCCAAAAAGAATATGGTTCTTATACATTTTATGTTGGAATTTGATACTACATATGCATATATATACACACACAAATGTATATACTGACTTATAAGATGGAATTGGAGCTTACATGAATACCACACCCGTCTTTTCCTTGTAAGAATATACATACAAATTTTGGAATTAACTTCAGTGCCTGGACAGCATTGATATGCTGGTTGTGTGCTGTCATAATGTTCCATTTGCACAGATCTTTAAAGGAATGTATTTTCTAGGTTCTGCCTCATTTTATGTTGAGCATGGGCTACAGACAGCACTACTTGGTTTCTTTTTGAAGGACAGTTGTGTAATACTTAGAATTTCTAGGCCTGTGTTCCTAGTGTTTTGTTGTTTAATCTATTGATGTTGTGCCATTTCAATGGCAAGAAAAGAAGCTCGTTTCTAGGCAGCCCTGCTATTCTTGAAGTTTCTTTCTCTGCATTTTAGCAGTACCTGCTTCTCTGCTTCACATTGAACTGATGTACAGCATATTGGGGTGCTGAAGCAGACAATAGAACCTTAAAAATTAATATTAAAATATTTTTAACAAAAGCCATTGGCAGATACTCAATTTACAGCATGTTTGGGTTTGGTTTTTTTTTTTTTTTTTAATTTCATTAAGAGGAAGTGCTGCTGGTTGTTTACCTTTTGCAAGTTTTTTCTTTCTGGGCAGTTAATATTCTGACAGACTCCACCTTCACTAACCCATTTGGCCTTTTATGATTAACTCAGCTCTAAAGAAGTATGTAAACACAACTGGAGGTGAAGAGCACTTACCAGATTGTGAAGCCAGCCATTGGAAAGATTCAACACTCTAACAGATCCTTTAAGAAGCTGAATTTATAATTTATTCTGTCCCCAAATTGAATTAACAATTCAGTGCAAGTATAACAGTTCAGTTTCTAATATAAAGCTGCAGCAGTAGTGTGATCTTGTGCAGGAACCCAGTAGCAGGCAAATACTGTCTGTGGCATCTCATCAGTTTGGAAGATGTGATTTCTCAGATGAGGGAGCATATATAGTGCACCAGTTAAATTCTTATGAAATTCTTATGAAATCTCTTCCTTTCTAGGGTATCTAAGCACAGAGACCTTTCCTTTTTATATTTTCAGTTTTCTTCTACAGCCTTTTTTCTCTGAATATTGATTTTCGTCTTCTTCCTGCTGTCCCTTTTCGTTTTGTGGAAGATGGAAAAACTTGATTTCATTGGTACTTAATTCCTTGCTACTTAATTTTTTTTGTCCTATGAATTTTCTCTTCAAGAGAAAATCACAGTTATGGTTGATAATTTCGGGTGTTACTGCATAAATTCCTCAGGTCTGATGGGATAGCAGAAATGTTCAGCTGGATACAGTTTTTTCATTGGGGAAGATTAGATTTGTGTTATGTGTAGGTATCAACATGCATTATTGGATGCAATTCTGAAAATATTAAATGGCCTCAGTGTGTCAGAGGTGGTGGCACCAGGCATGGCTGCCAGAAATTGTTGTAATAAGCAGTTGCTGATGTCTGTAGATGATAGGGAGAACTATAACCCATGTTTTGGGAAGCTGTGTAGTGTTTCAGAGAAAAATGTCTGCCAGGTAAAAATTCCTGTTACACACCAAAGGAGTTAGCAACATGGTAGGATCCAGAATGACCTGGCTGCAGATCTTCACAGAGATTGAAAGCTAATTTTGAGCACCAGAGAAATTCCCTTGATTGATTTTTTGGAGTAGGAGTGGGGGCCAAGGAGCGCATAGTTTGGTTTGGTGTTGGTTATTCCAAAACAGCAGCATACTGCTCCTGAACAGTCTGAGCAAAGGCTGAGACTGAGATGCCACAGTAAACAGTGGTTTTGTGTGTAATGTCGATCAGCTGTAATACTGTTGATTGGCCAAAATCGTTTGTTTTAATCTTTTTGCACTCGTGAATGCATAGAAGAGATTGCATTCATAAAACAGCACACACTGGTTTTTTTAGTTATGTGGCTATTAGGGGTTTAACAGTTAACTGATCCAGGGAAATTAATGCTTCAAGAGTAACTGAAGTTAGTTCATTCTGAAAACAAACATTATGTAGGTGTGCTGGAAGAATTAGTCCTTGAGAAAGCATTTACGGGTCATTTAATAGGTGGACATATTTGTTCAGCTATTACAAGTGTTGGAGGTTTTGGTTGGGAGTGGACACACAGTTTTATCTCATGACTAAAATCTAGATAAGGCTATCTAAAATACAAGCACGTCTGAATTCACCTAATTTGAATATTTTATATTAAATAATCTAGTCTTCATAGGTAATCTCTTATTTACTGTCAGTGTCTGCAGAGAGAAGAAAAATGGATGTGTTGAATTTCTCCACCGTGTTGACAAAACGTATCAGAAACCCTGGGCCCACATTAGTGGGCTTGCAAGAAAATACTTCTATTCAGGACAGTTGCTTTTTGTGTTTTACCATGTGTAGTCAGAGAACTGAATGTAATGCTGGTGTAAAATTAGGGGCAGCTGAGGGAGTTCACAGCTTATCAGCTGCAGTCTTGGAGGGATTCCCACCACACTAGTGTGCTGTGGAGCATTTGTGATAGAGTGTTGTGTGGAGAATATTTTGTATTTTTGTACAACTGGGTGAGCTTTCCAAGAGAATTGGAGGACAAGTGATTTTTTTCCCAATGTTTCATGAAGTTCATGGTGAATCACGTGATGTCTGGATGTAACTTAAAAGATTGGAGAACCTTCTGATTTCTTCTTGCTTTTCAGTTTCTGGACATGAATCCTTCATAAAAACAATAAACTTCTGCCATTGTTTTCAGTGACTCCCAGTAAGGAGGTTGATAAGCTCTTTATCCTGAGGGTGGAGTCATTCTGTGGTTGATGAGCTGCTTCTTGCTCCCAAATACTTCACTGCTATGTGATTGGCAATAGGCTCCTGTTAGCCCAGGAGTTCCCCAGTGAGAGGAGATGAACCAGCAGGGATTGTAGAGGTCGCTTCAGAACTGTATCATCTGAAAACTGGGTGTCACAACAATGTGGATTAAACCAAAGGGAGCATCACCTACATTAATGAATTAATGAATTCTCTGAAGCCATCTTGAAAGAGCAAAATACCCCATGTTGAGAGACTGAGCAGAAATGTAAGTGTGAGGGGATGTTGGGAACAACTGCCCTTCTTATGTTTAATGAAGAATTTTGGAATTGAGAGATTTTTCTTCTCATTCACTCAATGTGAGTGCCTTGTTCTCTAGCTTGTGTGCATTTAAGAGTGTTGTTACTTGAAAATATTGGTGTTTTTAAAGGCTTTTGAAAGGTGACTGTGTTATGGATTATCAAATGGTTTTTTGAGTTTTGATGTGGGTCTGTTGCGAGCACGCTCCTTTCCTGTTTAGCAGGAAGCATCCTGTCATTGTCCCTGCAGACATGTCATGGTAGGGCATGTTACTTGTTTCCTCTGGGAGTTGCAAAGGTGGAAGGCTTTAGTTCGCTTTAATTTTCAGCATATGAGAACTTGTGGAAAATCTTGCCATGATCACAGGGCTGCACACTCTATAATACTCTTTCCTGTGCTCGTCATACCCAGCCTTCCTAGGTACTTACTGTCAATCCCAGCTTCTGTGTGTTTTGTGCACTTTAAACACCACTGTGTTTCTCCATCATTTATGAACTGTTTTCAGGCTTACTGTTTTGTTTGCTTATAAAAATAAAATATGCCTTTAAGGTTTAAATTCCACCTCTTCTCATCTCCTGTAACCAAAAAAGCCCCAAAACCACACACAAACCCCAAACAGCAGAGTGTGTAGCACAGCAATTTTTTCTTGGTTAGCAGCTCCCTTTTGCACTTAGCTAGGTTGCCTGCATTTGTTTTTTGGGACAAACTGATCTTCGCTATTGGGAAAACATAAATCTCACCCAAAACACAATGGAGGCACTGGAAATACTTCTGAGGGTCCTGTTATGTTCTGCAATGTTGGTTTGGTTATGTACAAACATGATTTGTTCTCAGTGTTTCTCTTTGAAGGAAGGTGAGGGTGCAAAGGGGTTCATCTGTGCATTGTGTCCTTAGGTCATGGCTGAAACTTCCTTCGGTTCCAGCAACAGCGCCCACTGTAATAGCAGTACTTCGTGCTCTTTACTTGCCTCTTCAGTCTCAGCAGAAGCAAATAGGTTTGATGAAATGCTTATACGGCCTCTGCTGTTGCTGATGATCCCCAGCTGAACTCTTTTCCCTACCTTGGGATGGCCTAGTACAGCCTCAGTGTCTGCTCCTAGCTACATTTTTGATCATACTTTGTTTGCATTTGTGTTTGTGCTCGTTGTGCCTTGTTTATTCTGCTGCATTTCTTTTCTTTCCTTCTCTTGTAAGTTGTGCAGGATTGACCTGCAGTCCAAACAAAATAGAAATGCAAGCAGGAATTTCACATGGGAACAAGTTGCTCCTAATGCAGTTCCACCATGTTTTCCTAGAGCAATTTAAATGAGATGTTTTAGTGATACAAAATCAGTACTGCTCTGTTTTCTTCCAATTCTAATAGTCCTAGATGAATGTAGGAGGTCATCTGCAGATTTAGAGTCATTGCAAGAGCAGTAAGTTTATATGCAAATTTAATATTACACTGTACTAAGTACTGAACATGAGAAACTTTACCAGTGTAACCTGGTTTATACTGAGTTGCTAGCAGAAGGAAGATTTTGGAGTTCCTGTGGAGAATGGATGATCTTAGAGTCAAAAGTACAGAAACAAGTAAAGATACTTCACAAAGGGAGCACACAGGAAGTGGGACAGGCAGTCTCATTCCATTTTTCTTGTCTCATTCCCAACAGAAAACAAGAGCAGGCGCTTCTACTTTAGCACCTGCTTCTGACTTCCTCCTCCAGTGACAGGCCTGGTTGTTTTTGTAACTGTGGGTTTTTTGGTGGTTTTTTTTTTTTTTTTTCTCTTCTCTGGGTTTGCAGAATTAATGAATTCTCTGAAGCCACCTTGAAACAACTTCTTTACTGAGTCAATGTTAAGCTTTACTGTCTAGCATCCTAGGAACAGATTTACCAAGGTTTGGGTTTTGTTTCAGGGTTGGTTTGGGTTTTTTTATTGCAGGAATAGGTTATCATTTATCACTTGAGCAACTGTACTACTTTGCATGAGAACAGCTCACTTTTGGAGTGTAAGGATAGCTCATAGTGATTTTATGTTCCTTAGGAGTTACAAGCTTTACTAAAAGATTTGTAGAGAAATAGGCTTAGGGGAAAAGATGGTTAAAAATAATGCAAGATGAAACAAATGGGAGTGACAGGGATGGGAACAGAGTTCTGTCATGCTTCTGTCTATAATCCTGTATGCAACACATAAAAACTGGGAAGGGGATCTAGACTTAAACTTGCTTCAGTCATGCTGCCCCTAAAATTAAAATTAATGAGGAGCAGCTCTCTAATCCATGACACTGTGTAGCTGCCCAAGTCTTTGAGCAGGCACTGGGCATGGGGCAGCCTGGGCTAACAAGATGGAGAAGCTAAAATTGCTTCCTTTGGCCTGAGCATAAAATATTTGTGCTTAGTTCAGTGGAAACCTTTCCTTAGAGTGGGGCCTGAGGTCATTGTTACACAATGTAATTAAATGCTGTTATTTTAATTATATAATAGAATTTAAAGCCTTGAGAAATACTTGCATAGTGCTTTAGAATGAAGCAGAAGTGTGCTTACTACGTTTACCAGTGAATGCAGTTGATTTAAGAGGAAATACTGTGTCTAAGGGGAAAAAAATGCAACCATTTTTGAAAAATAACTTGTGATGTAACTTTGCAGAGGATTCTTGTTTATGTGTAAGACAGTAAATACAGAGGTTACAACATTTAACATTCCTGCTGCTGTCAGCTAAGGTTCAGTATTGGTTGTGGATTCCCTTGTGCCACACTGATTTAATGCAGAGTAGGTGACATAAGACCAATTCTGGCCCTTTCTGTTCTGCTTCTTGTTTCCCAGCTGTGTACAGGACACCTTACTTTTCTTCTCCTTTCCTTCCCTCTCCTCCTCAGTCTGTTTGAGAGTAGCTCACCTTTCTCCCCAGACTGTTGCATCTTGTTTGGGAGGTGAATCTCTCGGTGTGTTTTATTTCCTTCACCTCAGCTTTCTTTTTACAGTCCTGTTTGTAGGGTTTCATCATTCATTTGTTCAATTGCCTTTTGAGAAAGGAACAGAAATAAACACCTCGGTATTCCTGCTGGGTTTTATCCTCTTTATTCTTCTTTAACTTTTTTTGGTTAAAATTATTAACTAAGGGATTTTTATAGACTCATTAAGCAGCTCTTTCTTAGGAGTAGCTTTTTGCCAGACCAAGGTCCTGAGACAAGTCTTAACTATTGCAAACACCACGCTTGTGTGAACACATTTAATTAAAAACTTGGAATTCAGATTCCCTCCCTTTCCCAGCAAAGTGTATTTTTATGACTTTCAGGAGCGCAAACATGCAAAAGCTGTCAATCCCAGAGAAGTTCTTGGCAGGAAGACCTGTTTAAAGCAAAAGTAAGGGGACTCTTTTCTCTTTGCTGGTAATAATGGGAAGATAAAGAGAAATAAAAAGAGGTCATAAAAGTGAATTTTCTGAATATATTTTCACAAGATGACTTCATATGCCTTTTTTTCCTAGGAGAGAATTACTAGTAGAACATGTAAGATGCAAGTAATTTATTAACATAAATATATTTACACAGTTCTTTGAGTTTCTTTTTGATAATAATCCACATTGCTTCCTCATAGAATTTATATTTAAGTAGGATGTCTCAATCACCATCATTTCATATGTTCATTTTTTCTGTGTACGAGGGAGTTTAAACTGGTGATAAATTATGTGGGAGGATAATTTATGTTTAAATGGGAGAAGATTAGATATTTAGAGGTGACCTACCAGAGACTGTGTCTATCCTTACTCTTTATGATAGCTAAACTAGACTGAAAGTTCTGACATTTTGAGTTATAGTATGTTTTATAATATTAGCCATGAAAATTTTAGGATTCTCAAATTTGATGATTCCCTACTCATGCCAGGACATGTCTAGCATCTTCTGCTTATTATCTTTCTTCGTTGTTGAGATAGTTGACACAAAATTTGGCATGAAACAATTATACTTGTATTATTTTCCTATGCCAGTTCATTGGCATCTGCTATTTCTTGTATCTTTTGTGATACTTCAGTGCTCTTCCTTGCCTGGGGAACAGAAGATCATGGGCAAAAGTTACAGTGTCATCAAGGATCTAGATCCAGTAATTATCCCAATAACTTGAGGAAAAGCACTTCTTTTCTAGAATTTTGATTTTTGTTTTTCCAGTTTTTTAAGTTAGCTGTGGCAAACTACTTGACATCACTGGGGAAAAAAACCACCAGTTGCTTTCTGTAAATAAATTAACTCAGTTAATGGTAGGATAGTAGTGGGAGTTACATACTAAAATACAGCATTGTCCTATCTGTGTTGCTTAAACTTATTGACTATTAAGATTGTTGCATGGTGTGGTTTCCTCATTCATTTGTTTAATATGGAGGTTGAGTAATGTTTGCTGATACCAGTGATGAATTTAGCACAATAAAATTAAGGTGTTCATAGTGTCAAGTACCAGGAGGCATATTTTTGGTATTAGAAAAAACATCTATTTTAAACAATAGTAAGAGTGATCTGACTAAACTAAACTGACAGAGATATTTATAAAACAGCTTATAAAAGCTTGAATAAAAGAAATTTAAACTACTTAGTTGGTTTTTTTTGGGCAGTGACCTGACATCTAGCTGGTCATTGCTGCATGATGTTTTATTAGATTTGAGTTGTTAGCAAACAATATTTGTGAAAGCTTGTAGGAGGAAGTATGGTGTAAGAGTTTGGATTCTTGCTGGTGGAGTTACTGGAATTCTTTACACATTTGTAATCAGCCTTAACTGATATAGTTTGATAGTTTATCCAGCTCTGAGTTTTATAATCCAGAACAAAAAACTAGCTTAGTGTGGGAATAGCCAGTGAGTGTGGACTGCACTGGTTTGGGCAAGTTGTATTGCTGCAGAAATAAGCTGATGTGAAACTGGATGGGTATAATCAGATATCTTCTGAAAGCAACTGAGATGCTTGCAACATGAGGCAGAGCAGCTGTCAAAAATGTTCTTGTGCAAATGTGGTTATCTTTATTTTTGGACTAACCAGCATTTTGTCTTCACAGCAGCTATACTTCTGAATGGAAGTGGCTTGCAGACAGAGCTAGAATTGGCAGCCGTTGGACATGGCTTCAAGCCCAGATTTCAGAACTAGAATACAAAATCCAACGACTAACTGACCTTCACAGGCAAATACGTGCCACCAAGGTATTGTCTGTAAGCTCATAAATGGGCTTTTCAAATCATCTTTTGACAGTGTTTCTTGTAATATTTATGTATTTGGTTCCTTGTTGCTGTTCTTTTTTTTTTTTGCCCTAGACTTCTTGTGTCTGTGCAGGCTACTGACTGCAGAGTTTAGTGGGAAAGACATCAGGAGCTAATAAAAACTATTGCACCTTAAAGCACCAGTATAGGACTGTGATTTGGGAACTCTTACCTTTGTATCTGTTACAGTGACTTTGTTAGTGGCTTTCAGGGGCCCAGCACACAGTACTGTATTTATCTCTGGTTTTTCCCTCTGCAGGAGAGGCGAGATTCCCTTTTCAGGTGGGATGGTCAGTTTTTTGTTTTTGTGCTGTGGGCTTTCAGGGTGGGTTTTTTGTTACTTGCAGTGCATGTTTATTCTGAGGATTAGATGGTTAATGTTTGTACAGCACTTTGAACGGGTCAAGGATTAATAATTACTAAAATTCCAATATGTGTAATTCATGTACTAGTTTTTGTAAATTGAGCTGCCTAGTCAGTGGGAAAGTTGCATTCCTAAACCATTAGTAATCTAGCTATGAATTTAATGGGTTCCTCAGGTCATTCTCACATAAAAGAAGCCAAACCTGTGTGAGCTGGTGTGATAGTGAGGGGTTTTAGAGCATGGCTCTTTGACTCTTCATCAGTGAGCCTCATATAGGTTCTCTGTCGTGTGTTGGGGTTGGATAAGCACAACTGAGAGGACCAAGAAGATGCTTCAGAGTTTATGTGGCTGAACATGAGACTTAGAGGGAGTTTAAAAGGAGAGGAAAATCACCTCAGAGAGCATTTCCCTCTGAACAAATAAAGGAAAAATTACTCCATCTTCTCCTTTTGCCCTCAGAGCCTTCTTTCCATATCCAGCTTGTCCCCAGTCAGGCTTTTCTTTACAAAGAAAGGAAGAGCCTTTGTTTAAGGGTCTGTGTAAGGAAATTTTATATTTTGGTGAAGGGTGAGAATGCCCATGGTTTGGTGTTGTCCTAAATACCAGATACATACACACTCATACCCAAAAGCTGTCTGATGAGCTACAGAAGATTGAGAAATAAATATCAGAGAAATAGGAGGAAAAACATTATTTTAGTCATGCATTTTCTTTAGGTGGTATGTTGGTTTGGAGCCAAGTCATCTTCCTGGTGGAGATTTTTAGTGACATTCCTTGCTGAAACTCCATGCCAACTCCATTTTACCAGCTGTGGTATTTAGTGTTTGGCATTGTGTCCCATAGTGAAGGCAGGCACCTATTTTCTTCAGATGGATTTTTTTGTGCACATGTTTACAGTACACCAGTGCAGCAGCTACAGAAGGACACATGGGCTGATAGAAGAGCTCTTTGTTTTCATGTAGTGGCTGCAAAGGAATTACACAATATCATTAGAATTTGTATGCTTTTTAATGGTTTCAGAGTGTTTTTGATGTGCTTTGAGTGGAAAAAAATGTGATTCATAGCCAGGGAACAACGATTTCAAGCAAAAGGCCACTCCTTGAGCACCATAATGCAATAGGAAAGGAGATGAGTATCTTGTGGGCTGTTTCCTGGCCTACTGTAGTGTGTCTGCTCCATCTCTACAGACACAGAAGTAGCACCTCTGGATCTTTAAGAGTCCTTTCATTTTAAAAAAAATCTATATCTGCAAAAGAAAACAATTCCATCTGGGGAGGAAGGCAGTCATTGCCAAAATCTACTGATTGTAACCCATTTCTTGTAATACAGTGTGTATTAGTCTTCTCATTCTTTACTCTTCCTCTGCTGTGCCTATTTCATTTCTCCCATTCCATATACTCTGTCAGTATGCCTCTTCCTTTTCTGCTTTCCTCGTTCCATGCTTGGTAAACAAGTTTCTAAAACTTCAAAAAATAAAATTCCATTGGAAGCATGTGTATGTCCCTCTTTTCAACACTTTTAATGTGTATCTTCCTATTCCTCTGACCTCAGAATTTTGGTTTTAGACTTTTTAGACTCTCTGTGGTCATGACCTATGATCCTTTTACTAAAGAGACCTAAAGATTATAGGTTCTGAAGGAGTTTAAAGCTGTTGATGTAGTTTGTCCTCCTGTTGTGGCACAGAAAAATTAGTTCTCTACTTGAATTACCTTGAATGTACTGCCCATTGTATGCTGCTGGTCTGGATTTGTGTCCATCTGCTGTAAATGGAAAAGTGCAGGTGATGATCTATGTGGAAAATCTAGCACTGATTTGATGGACATTCAGAATCTCTGTGCCCTTTTTAGGCATTAAACCAAGTTTTCAAGCACCTTTGTTTATTTTTAGAGAATATCTTTATTCTCAGCTTTGAATTTATAATTCAAACAATGGAATAAGTTAGGCACAATGAGAACAAGACAATTTCACTTTTTCTCCTAGTCTCCTCTTTGAAGTCTCTTTGTTACTTGCTTTTATATTTTAAGACCAGTTGCTGCTGAGGCAGTAGCAAAGGTCTTGCTGAAACTAGAGGATCCTTAATTTTCCACAGCCACAACCTAGATGAAGTCTGTTTTGCCTAAAGAAATTGCAATACAGCTTCCTTGTGTTCACATTATGGCAGTCTTCCTTGTTCTTTGATTGAGTGGAATATTCTCATTAGAAAGACAAATTTGAGGCAGAATTAAAATGATCCCTTTTTTTGTAATATCTACTTGATATTTGAGTAACAGTATTTTAAAAGCAGATAAGTTCTTTCCCTTTCTCTTTGGAAAAAGCCTGGAGAGATTTGATAACTGTTTCTGGTATTAAATTTGTTCAAGATAATGACAAACCAAGGAACTGTTTGAGGACTGGGTTTGACTGTCACAAGGTTATTTTTGATTTTATTTTGTTTAACATTTTAAGTTCTTAAACCAACTGATACATTACCTAGGATTGTACTAGAGACTTCTATTTTTCTAATCTGTCATGTGGAAAACACAATAGGGATACTATTTTTCTAGTTCCATGTATGAAACTGTTACTTCCCTACCATATAAAGTTATATTTATCTTATTAGGTGGCATTCTGCATGGTATACCACATCTGATACCATATTTGTGCAGATGGTCTTGAAAAGTAGTGACAGTGCTAGAATATTTAGGATAGTTACTTTTAATTATGAAACTCTAAAAAATGCTCATCTTAAAAAAAATCAGTTATTAATTGTAAAAGGCTTTTGTTTAGAATTGTATCATTTCTGCTTCATAAAAGTAACAGCCTTGATGTTTTGCGTAGAACATGCATAGGAATAAGAGAAATAGAGCACTTTAAAATGTCTCCAGCAAAGTTTATTGACTGCAAAGACTAAAACCAAGTTCAAATCAAAGGGTGATCAGTTTTTAGAGAAAAACAAGAAAAACCTCCTCTTTAATCAGCAAATTATCTTGTAATATTCTAATAAGTATGAATTTCTGATCTGAATTTTGGCACAGATGTTTAAGCAGTGGTATAACACTGGAGTGATTGCTGTTACAAGGAGTAGCATAATTGATGTAGCTTTTTTAAAAATAAAGCCTACTATTTCCATATTTTAGATGTGAAGTATATTTAAAATCTAGCTAAGTGCTCGAAAATTGTCAGGAGGATTTAAGAGGAATGTGCCAGGTTTGACTGCCCCTTAGAAATTATTTAGGAGGGTTAATCTGTTGTCAACCAACTGTGTTCAATTGCTGTTGTCTAGGGGATGGTGGTCTTAGAAGAATTCCCATTTCCAAAAGACATTTTGAAGAAGCAGATACAATTGACAGACCAAGAAGCTTTATTAAACTCCACAGGGAACTCGCAAGCTGCCATTGAGAGACAGGATTCTTTGCCGGAACATGACTTTGAAATGTCACCCAGCAGTCCTACTCTGCTTTTACGAAACATAGAAAAACAGGTAAAGTAAAACAAAACCGACTTGGCAGTGAAGCCACATGATTGACTTCACAAATAGGGAGGTTCCATGGTGATGACTTCAAAAAGAAAGATATTTTGCAGTCCTGGGATTGGGTGGTGATTAATTGAAGGGCTTAAATAACTACACTGTACACCGAGTTTACAGATTAACCTTTTATTTCTGACATGTCTGTTACCACATTGTTTCCCTCCAAGGGGACACATAACAGCCTCTAAGAACAAACCTGCCCCTGCTTTATAGTGGGGTCAGTGTAGAGTTTCCACTGGTTGTTTCAGGAAAAGCTTAATGTGAGATGAAAGAGAACAGCTGACAGCGGAGATACATTGCACTTGAAATTAAAAAAAAAAAACAAACCCAAAACCAAAAAAAGCCCCAGCAGAATACAATTGTTCATCTGCCTTTTCAAATATTATGGGACTCTGGTTTGGAGCTGAGGAATCCCAGGTGCTTCCAGGGTACAATGGAGACGTAGTTGTGAGTGGAGTTTTGCTTTGCAGTGTGCAAAACGGCTATTTCCGCTGTTGATTCCAACAAATAGTATGTAGACTCCAGACTCCAGGGTTTTCTTTTCCTTGAAAGTACATAAAGGATGTGATAGGATCCCATTGCTGAAGGAGATACTGGAAATTTGTTTTACAGAATGAATTTATGCAGTTTTTGTAAAACAAACTGGACAGAGCCACTGTGGGGCATTAATTTGTTGCTTTGCTGCTCTACATAAATTCCTGGTCATACACACATTTTTTAAAAGGGGTATAAGTAACAGCATTAAGTACTAGTGCCTGTTCCTGAATCTCTGTGCCAATTTTTCTTATTTGATAGTCATGCTTTCCTGTTCTTAAAATGCTTCCCCTGGTTGATAAATCTTATCCACCACAGGCAGGAGTGAGGAAGCAATGAAACAGGAAATTTATCTGCTCAGTGCTGGCAATTGCATAAGGTAACCAAAGCACATTTTTAGAATGTGATGAATGGCCACTCTTTTAAGTGGTGGCTTGGAGAATTAAACACGCTTTTCAATAAGACTTTTGATGATTCAAGGGATAGTGGTCTGTTTCCTGGTCCCCAAGTAGCCGCAAACTTGGTCCAAGAACATTGATGATCTGAAAATTACTTGGCAGTAGACTAACACATCTCACACAGCACATTGGATTTCTTCCCTTTTACACCACTAAAAGCCTTGGGGTTTGATTTCCTTTCTGACTCCCATTTCAGTTCTTAACTCTGAAAGTCTGAGTTTCTTGTTCAGTGTCAGGAGCAACAATGCTGCAGCCTGAAGAACGTCTACAGATATTTCCACAGAATTCCTCAGTCCGGTGTTAAAGTATTCCTTTGTTAAAAATAAGGAATTTTGCTGGTGAGCCAAAAGAAAAGTCATGCAGAATAAAAGTGATGAAGGCTGGCAATTTTTATTAATACTATTTTCAAGTCCTTTTCACAGTAACATGTACGTTTTTCCTTGTGTTTTGGAAGTCTGCCTAATTTTTTAATGCTCCTATATTCAGTAGAGACTACTCCTTACAGAATGAATTCTGCTGAGATTTTTAAATCAATCTGCTAACTATTTTACTGGCATCTTGTTTGCTTTGCACAGTTCTTTTATAATTGACTTGCTATTTCTGTGCTTTAATATCCATCCCTGAATTTTTTATTCTGATGTGAAATTTTTACCTGACTACATCACCTAAATGTTAACAGAAGATATGTGAGTTGTAATAAAAAAAAAAATTCTTCCTCTTTCTGCATAAATGTAAATGTAAAATCAAAATGTAAGGAAAACTTACTAGATAAACTCTAGCAATTCATGTTTTAAACATTCTTAGTTCTGAATGAAAATCCAGCAGAGTAATGCAAAATGTTGGGTTTTTTTTTTTAAAGGAGTATGGCATTCCAGATACATTTAATTTCTGTTCAGTGTGCAGAACAGAGTTTCCTCTAAGCAAGCTGCATTTATTGTGAGAATAGCCTTTAAGGTCTGACATTTAAAACAAAAAATCATTGTGAAATGTTTTTGGAGTCAGTCCACAATTCATTTCTTTGGAAGGAGTAAATCTTAGTCTTAACAAATCGGCTACATTTGTTTCATTTGTTTTGGGTCAGTTTTGAAAGTCAGGTTTTTTTGCAGGAGAACCAGGTGGTGGGGTGGTTGCCTCTTCTTGCTCTTTTTGAGGATACTAGAAGATCTTATCCATTCTGTCTGTCCTTGCAATAGTCCTGAAGTAGTTACACTTCCTTTTATAAAAACACCTTTGTCAAACTGTAATAAGCAATGAAGAGGATTCTTTTAAGAACAAAAATGCTTTGAGTGAACAAAATGTACGATGAATAGACAGTTGACCTTTTTTTTCCCCCTGTTGAAATGCTTGTCAAATGGCCAGTTAGCAGCTCTGGCTGCAGCTGTTGTAATAGCAGCAGAAAAGTGTTCTGGTTTCTTTTTTCCTTTTAAAGACCTTTGGTTACTAAGATCACTAATCTATTTGGGGTACTGTTTCAAGTATATAAACAATGTTCAGGGTTGTGTTGGTGTTTTGTTGGTGTTTTACTTGGGTTTTGGTAGGGTTGAACATAATAATTGTGAAAGAAAAACCATGCCAACACAGTTATTCACAGGAAGAAACTAAATATGATTATTCCATGATGTACAGGGCTGAAATACTAAGTAGGAAAACAGGAACCCTGTTGAGCTGGATAAGTCTGACTACATTTTTTTTTTCAGAGCGCACAACTAAGTGAAATCATCAGCAGCCTAATTGCTCCACTCAACCTGTCTCCAGCTTCTTCATCTCTTTCATCCAAGACCTGTAGACACAGACAGCTGGTCAATGGCATCTCCTTCAGGTGGGTGACAGTGTGGTAGGTTTTTTTTTGTTTGTTTTTTTTGTTTGAGTATAACTTTTGGTAAAGTTATCTCTATGGAACTAATAATCATTACAGTACTAAATAAAGAAAAGAGAGCTGCTTTCTGCAGGCTTCAAGAGAAGACTTGATTGTAAGGTTGAAAACAGTAGGGTTTTGTGTTGTTCCTAAAGATACCATAAGTGTATAGTCACCAAAACTAATTTAAGTACTGGGAGGATGCATCTGTGAAGTAGTGAAAGAATATAGGAACACATTTATTGTGATTGTTTGAGACTTAATGCATTCTGTCATAACAAGTGCAGCTTTATTTCTGGAAAACTGACAAACTAGATTCGTAGAATACATTAGCAAGGCCATGTGCCTCAGCAGGGGTCAGTGTCAGGGTGGTAACTTCATTAATTTTAAGCAGATCAGTCTTCAGTAAAAGGCTAAGTTTATCCTTGCCACCCACATTTTCAGGAATTTGGAGATACTATTTTCCATTCAAGGTATTTTGTTCTGGGTGGACATACCTTCCAGGATGACTATAGGTTGAAATTAGTATTTTAGAAAAATGTTTCTCAGTGCTAGTCTGTACTGCTTAGTAATTCTATCTTTTATTCAAAGATTTTAAGTACAGTACAGGCTATAATAAGTATTAGTTTCAAAACAACATTAAGGTAATTGAATACAGTTACAAAAGGTCTAGGTATGTTGGATGTTTCTCCTGAGACACTTATAATGTGATTTTTGAGGATGCTGTTATTCACAGGTCTTAATTAAGATCAGGTGGATGAAGAAACTGTTCCCAGCTAGAACTGGGGTGTTTATGGCAGAGTTTGCAGCAGAACATAATTCCCTGGCTCCTGGCTCCAAGAAGAGCTGGCCACACCGTCTGTTTCAGCTTTGCTGCAGAGTCTGTAGCCTCCCACAAAGAGATTAGAGTGAGCAGCTTGGATGGGCAGCTTCTTTAGCTGCCGTCTGTCCCAGTGATTGTGTGATTCTGCCCTGAATTTAAGGCTGAAGGGGTCCTGGCATGTGACATCCATGCTCCTGGTGTATCAGTTGTTTATAGATGATGTAGGAGAAAGTCAGGAGGCTCCTCTCACATGTGGACTAAAAGTAGCCCTAAAATAGGAGTTGCTAATAGAGATGGGTATGTGGAAGAAGAGAGTAATTTAGGCTGTGTCTTGAATCTCTCTTTTTCATGAGACAAATGAGGAAGAATTCCTGCTTCTAAAAATGTTTTCAAGAGTGTCTGAAGTTAACTTCATGATGAGAGACTCTAATGATGTAATTTCAAGCCAATTCTCTTCTTACTTAGTAGTCGCTGTCCAAAGTTAGTCTTTCCATTTCATGAGTAACATGTTGTTTGCTCATGGACCACTCTCTAAGGTTGGTTGTTTTCTACTCATGACCTAAAAAAGTCCAAAGAAAAATGTTAGGACTTGGAAGATTTTCTCAGTGTTGTAGCTCTAAACTGGAGTTTGGCAAGTTAGGTGTTGGAAGGGAATCTGAGAGATTTTAGGACTTTCTAGATGCTGTCTTAAACATGAGTAAGGCAGTTAATTTTAATTTTTCACTGCTTATGAAGTGTTTTGAAATATGCCAGAAAATACTGTTCATTAAAGATGCATGAAACAGAGTGGTTATCATGAGAATCCTGGAGGGGAATTCACTGCTGGCTACTTCTTGAGGTTTTTTTGAGCGTGTTTCAGGTTTTTGGTGGTATTTTGTTGTTGTACTAGCTGTGTGTTCAAGTGATTGAATTAACTTACTATGTAATAATCAACTTATATGCTGCAGTTAACTTAATTCTTGGCTTCTCCTCCCTTTGGTTTTTCTAGAGTTCATTCTGACTGTATTCAGTATTTCAGAAAGCAGAAATCAAAATCAAATGGAAAATAAGGGGATTTTTTTATTTTTGAGAGGGGGGAAACCCAGACAATAGCAATTTTCACTTAACTTCTTGAAATTAGTTGTAGGCTGTTGATGTGAAAACCACAATTTTCCATTTTTAAAGTAGGTTTAAGCATGAGATGCTTTGGGGTTGGTAATTGTGTGGTTGCGGTACAGTTGGTTACATCATGGGCTGTTTGCAGTGGAAGTGGAGGTGCATGGACAGTTCCTGGTTGACTGAATATGGGTAACCTTGAATTGCCATCTGTCAAGGCCTAATTACATTAGTGCCTTCCCTTTTTGTGTTGCTTTTCCTTGCTCAATCGAATCTAGGTGCCAAGATTAGCCCAAAGCATTGCATGAAGGTAGATGCTCAGAAGCAATTCCCTAAGCTAGTGATACCTACTTTCTTATGAAGGGAGAGGAAGGAAAAATTTAATACTTTGGGACAAATAGTGCCTGTCTGATGACTTGCTGTGCAGGCTTGCACCTGGAAGTAAGTTCAAGAGCAAGAAAGGCAAACCTATGAGCTTTGAAAGGAGCATTCTAGCAAATTCATGACTTTCACATCTGACTGTGGTTAATTTTGCTCTTCTGTAGAATCACATTTTGAAATCACTCAGACTAAGATCAAACCTAATGGGTAACTCAAATCTTGATTGGGAAACCTTTTACACGAGTGACAGGAAAACCCCACTGCCATGTGTTGGAGCTCCAGGCCACGAAGATGAGATCTCTCTTCATCTGAAACTGGAGCAATGCATTGCTGCAAGGCACAGGAGGGTAAATAGAGCAGATGTTTGAGACTGCAGAGAAATTACCAAGGGCCTTGGCAGACCACCAGAACAAAGGCAGGAATCACAGAAATTAAAGAGCCAGGCTGAGGAGCTTTTTGTTCTCATTTATCTCTCCAAGTTGTCTCTGATTTATGAGAGAGGTATGTGGAAATCCACAAGTTGAGCTTGGGACTATCAGACTTAGAAAATGTTTTTGAGAATTCAGAGAGAGTATTTTAAGACATCTTTTCCATGGACTGTAAGCCTTGTATTTCTTTCCCAAGCCTTAAAAATGCAGTGTTAACATGAGGAATGTAATGCCTCAGTATTTCAGGCTTTTTCTTGGCACTTAACTGATATGTTCCTTTAAATACTTTGTACAGTCCCTCTGTTAATTAACATGTTGTTTTCATGTGTCTGTGTTGCTTATTGGATTATATTGATGTGTTGGGAAGACAGCTCAAATTCAAGCCTGTAAAGCCTTATTACCACTCCAACACAGCATGGGATGGTATTTAATCACACTTCCATAACATGTCTTTTCATTTAATAAAAATGTACTGTTATAAGAATACCACCTGTCAAAAAAGATTTATAAGTGGCCTTGTAATAAATTCATTTTCATGTTCTATTTTGTCACAACTTTACTAATAAAACTGTGACTTGTCATAAGACAAAATAATAATTTGTGCAGATAGATGACCTGTTATGAACCAAGGCTAAAATACCTTGTGTAGTTGCACTGCTCAGACAGTCCAGAGTTGTGATCAAGGTCTTCAGTATTGTAAAAATAAAAGCACACTGGAGTGCTTTTTGAGGCAAGCCTTCATCTTTGCAGGCAGATGTTGCTACAGCAACAAAATAAAACCAGGAATACCTACAGGAGGGAAGTTCATTCTTCCCATTGAGTCATTCCCACCCAAGTGGGAGATTGTTTTAAAATCTGCCTTGTGGTGTTGCCTATTCTGGTCACCAGACAAGGCTATAGATTGGTGAGAATGGTGTGAGGTTGTTCTATGCATACATGCAGGGACTTCTACTGCTTTTGGCCATGTCTTTGCACTTGATTTTGACTCTCTACACTTGAAGTTTTAGAGTTCCTAATTTTGATACAAATGTGAATTGCAACCCTGTGCTGAATGATCACTGGTTTGTAAAGCTTTACTTAGGCTTCAGTTCTTGAGCAAAACGAGCAAATCGTGAAAGTATTAGAACAGAACTCTAGGTCTCCTTCACGTTAGTATGACTGCTGTCTTGAATAGAACATTAGTATGAAGGGAAATATTAATTGTAACTTGAAACTCATACATGTTAAAAATATTAAAGAGTTCTTGAATTTGTAAAAAACAAAACTTGCTATGTGCTTGAGGGCTTAACTTAATTTTTGACATTTGTTTCCATGAGCAGAAAGGTGAAGAAGAATGGTAAACTCCCTTTCCTGACCTGACATGGAAGTAATTAACCAGCAAACAAAGCACATATACAATTGTCTGAAACAGCATGCTAAAACCTTGTGGTGTTTATAAAATTCTCTTAGAATTAGATAGCTAATGCTAATCAGCGTGTGAAATCTTGGCCTGTGCATGTGGAACATATCTGACATTTTGTATTTCCTCTCCTCATTATTCATGAAACTGCAGAGCTTCAGACAATAGAGAGGTATCCTCTTCAAGCAGCTGGCTGCTTGACCATCAGCACATCAAGAAAAGAAGAAGAGACAGGACAAGACTCAGATCTGTCTCTCTGAATAATGTGAGCACATCTGCCCGAACAAGGCCACTTCATAGTTTCCAGAAGAGGAAACTCTACAGAATGCATGGTGCCTGTCACTGGAATCAGCAGGTAGGCCCTTGTCTCTCTGTTTGGGAGGGAAAACCAAAGAGTCCAGCTGCTTGAGTCAGCATGTGTCTTGTCTGGTGTGCCAGAGGAAAAGTGCATGTTGTGCTGGTTATTTGTTGCGTTCAGAGACCATAGAGTGTGTGTAGTAGCAGTGCTGGATGTGTCTGCAGGAGCTCAGAGTTAATGAGTTGAACATCAAAATTAAAGATAGCTCAGAGTCCTGCTTATCAAATCAGTTTGTTCTATGGCTGTCTTTAAAGCCCTTGTACAATCTAAGAGACAACTTGAGAGTTCTTTGGGAGGTCTGACTGCTGAGGAGACAGGCTACAGTGTAAAGCATCTGCCTGCTTGTTTTCAGAATATTTGTTTTAGCTACAGTAAAGTTTACACAGCTGGTGGCTCATTATTTTCTAGAAAATTGAATTGCAATATCTTAATCTTGTTTCCATTTTTGCTGTTTCTGATTAGTTCTATTGCTTTTTTCGTGACACTTAAAGAGTGCTTTAAAACTCTTAGAATTGTCTGCGTTACAGAGGAATGAATATTTTAAAATGGAAAAAAACACATTGTCTTGTGCAGGGCAAGGCTATCTGCACACATCTGATATTAATAGCATGTTGCTGGTAAGAATATATAATGAGTTTAGCTGTGGTGTTTAAAGCAACAGTCTAATTTGGGAGCAGAGACAGTATGAACTCATTCTTCAGAGCAGTGCTAATCCCAAGAGGTTTTAATTTCTTGCTTTTACTTTGCTTTTTTAAAAGTAAGTGTAGTATTAAGGGAAATCTCCATGGCTCCTCAGCTGACTGTCTAGGATTTACTAAGTGTGCCAGTGGTCTGGGGAGCAATTTCCCATGCAAGGATGCTCCGTGCTGATTCAGTGTTCTCTGCAAAATGGCAGAAACGTCCTAGTTTTAGCAAGATACTTTATTGAAAAACTGTCCAGTTTATTCATTTGAGTTCCCAGCTTCCTGGCAGTGGGGCTTAGAGACTTGGCAGCCTGCCTGGAAGGTTTGGGCCAGAGGGGATGGGGGTGGTGAGTGAGTCTGGGAGCTCTGCCTTCTCCTAGGTACTTAGCCTTTCCATTTTCGGTGCATCGACCAAGAAAACTGGTGTGGACTTGGACTTACTGTTTCCCATTCAATCCTGTCACAGAGGTTGGAGGCCTCGTGCCATGGTTGATGCCTCCAACTGCTTCTTGCAGCTGTGGGGAGAGCTCCTTAGCAAGAGACTTGAGGACTTTCCCTTCCTTAAATGTGAAGGGTTTTCATTCTAGGTGCAGTTTCTAAATAACAGGCCTTTCTGGAAGCCTCTGTCTCTGTCTACAGGTTCAAGTATTTCATATTTCTACAAGCACTGCCTATGTCTCTGTGTTCTGAGAAGTGGGCCAGAGTTAGTGAAGTTCCGAGAATATCAGTAAAGGCTTGTGATCAGAAACTCCATGTCTGTAGCCTGACAGCAGGAGTTCAAGGCACAGTTTACATTTTTACCTTCAACCAGATATAGACTTAGCTGCTTTGCATGCTTGATAGTTTACCTTGACTTGTAGGCTGCAAAGAAAGATTTATAATTAACCTTTGGCTGTAGACTGCAAGCAAAAAGTATGTTTTTAGGTTACAGTTAAGGCTTCAAGTGTTGGAGCTGGTGCAACTGTGTGTCTGCTCCATCTTAACATCTCTGGTGCCTGGGTTACCTTATATTAACCCAGCTTCAGTGTCTCTGGACCAAAAGTGCCGAGATGTTTCAAAGACAGTGGGGTAAAGCATCCCTGTAGGGAATGCTGTTTATGCTTACTGCAGCTCTCAGCTCAAAACCCTGTGTTTAGACTCTGCTTTTGAATGTCCTTTCCATGAAGAAGTTAACCAAGAGGAGAACTACATCATGAGCTACAGACAGATTCTGTAGCTCTTGTTCCTTGAGAAAATAAGAAATTATGGCAGCAATCGAGTTGTCAACTTCAGTCATCATGCAAGTGCCAAACTCAGTTAAGTTTTGAAAATAAGGGTAAAGCAGGGAACAAAGCCTCTCACACAGTGTTGGTTAAAAACAGAGGATCAGGGATTCTGCTAGGGAAGTAAGTGATAAAATTAGACTGGACACTTCGAGCACATTCTGACAATCAAACCTAAATTGGTATTGAGGCTTTAAATTAAGAGTCATCAGCAGTGTATCGTTTCATTGAACAAATCTTATTCTAACAGGCCCTGTCACTTTCTTAGTCCTGCACTTGCTACACTTGGTCACCCAGCTGTTGATGAGATTGCTCATCCTGTAATGAAAGAGCACTGGCCATCAGCCCAGGCTGGCTTCTGGATTAGGCAGATGTCTAAGGGTAAGGATGAAAAATGGGGAATGGTTTCTGGGATTGATGTCTAGTTTTCTCTGAAAATGCATTTATATTCCCCAGAGTAATCCAGCAAATTTCCTCTGGTCTTTCACAGAAAAAATGAGTAACTTCTTAGCATATAGAAAATAGTTGGATTTTTAATGTAACATTAATGTGCCTTCTCTAGTAAGTGCCTCACTTGTATTTCCTCAAATTCTACATATTTATAAAACCCATGGTGCCACAATCTATGAGGACCCCATTTCTTTAAGGTCACTGGTCTGAAAACAAGCTGGAAGCCTTGCAGCAGATGTGGAATTAACAAATTCCAGCTTTCCAAAATCAGAGGAGAAAACTGAATCTCCTGAGTGTTGCAGCTCCTGGTGGTGCCTGGTTTGAGCAGCCAGCAAGCAGTGCCTGGCAGTGCTGAGGAAAGATGTTGCTCTGCAGAGGAATTTGAGCAAGATAGTGACTAAAGAATTACGAGCAGAGAATCACAGCAAAATGCAGACCTCTATGTGTGGGACATTAAGAAATGCTGGGATAGCTTTGAGGAATTTGCAATTGGGTTTTTATTGTGATGACTGGTTGTACCCTTTGTGCATCTGAATGGCATTCAGTGTCATCCCTCACATCTCTTCAGATTCATTTGGGAAGCTCATTCTCCCCCCTCACCCCCCTAACATCCACGTTAGGAAAAGTAAAGTATGAAACTGTGAATTGCTATGCCATCTGTCAGTTCATAAGGTCACTGGGAAGACAGCCACATTTTTTCTCTTATCTATTGCCATGCCACATACGTTTACAATGAGCGTGTATGACCTAGAAGCCTCCTGTTGCCTGTGGAGAGATGCCCTATATTGTCCTCTGTTGTTTCTTTTCTGAAGAGGACTACACCTTCCCCTGCTGTGCTAGTTAAATAATGCTTACACTGGGTAGTATCTAAAAGAAAATACAGAAGTCTATGAAACTCTAGAAGACCTTCCAGGCTGACAAGATAGACTGCAGATAAATAAAACAGTATGCAGGGCGTTTGGTTTATCTGTCACTGTCCAGTATCCTCAGGAACTTGAAACATCCTTTGCGGCCAAATCTGCTTGTCCCCTAATTCAGAACGACTAAGTACCACAGGATGATCCCTGAGTCATCATTTGGCCCTGGAATCTGTTTTGTATCTTTCTTCTTTATCTAAACAGCTTTGTAAGAGCTTAGGCCATTTCTTGATTGTGAGTCATGCACAACAAACGCTGGGATTGCAGTCTGTGCTTCTGTCTAGAGGACATGATTGTAGTGGTGCATTTCTTCAGCACAGATATTTGAATGAATGAATGATAAAACCTGCATGCAGGACAGCACAAAGGAGTAAGCTGCAGGTTACTGCAGCTGCAGGTGTTCTAGTAGGAGCAGACAATTTTTGCAGGTGGGAGTTGGAAGTCTGAGAGTGCTGTGTGCAAAATGCTGTATCTGCCCCTCATTGACGTTGTTACAGTTGGCAAGTCAAAATCTCTGGGTCACTGTCTCCTATAAAAGGTGTCTCATGTAGTTTTAATGCTAGGAAAGAAGGCCAAAAGTATCTGAACACTAGAACCGAGAAAGTCTGTAAGTAGCAGATCAGTCAGGACTGTAATGCACGAACACCTATTGAATCATTTCTCAGTGGTTATTGCATTTGTAACTGCCTTCCTCTCCCACCCCAGATTCTTCAGTCTAATGCCTCATGCTTCTGCACACGCTTTTCCTGTAGAGAGGAAAATTGTAGCTCTGTCCCCTGCTTGTTTTTTTTTTTCTGCACTTGAAGGAGCTAAATTATCTGTGACATACTAAAAGTTTTAAAAGCAGAGAAGTTTTGTACAACTCATAAACTCTCAGAGAGGTTTGCTTAGCTGACATGCCCTGGTGTTTTCTTTTTTGCTATTTATATGTGTGACTTGCTGCAGGATTTTTTTTAATCACAAGGATTTTGTTTTGCTAGTATATTTTATTAGTTTCTTATTTAATATCTTAACAAAGGATATTAGTTCCACTTTTTTCAAGTCATGTTTTGCCAAGAGATGTTATTGACTCTATGTAGACTTTTAATCTATAAAACCTTTATATAGGTCTAAGTAAAGGTTAGAGACTATAGAGCAGTGAAATTGGAGTACTGTCAATGTTGTTCCTGTCTGTTTCTTTGCAGTGTTGCAGAGCATGGTGGGGATTTTTAATCTGAAAATTCTCATTATAATTATATTCCACCTGCAGGAGAAAGAGTTGGTGTGGGGACTGAGACATGTGGAAAAAACAGAATTCAAATTCACAAAGCTGCCAGCACCCTGAAAGTTGGGAATTGAGGTGCAAAAGCTTATATTTTGGATACCACAGGCAAACAGTTGGTATAATGTTGCCAACTTCTGCAGTTGCATATTGCCACATTTTCTTCTCTGCAGTCTCAACTGGGAGTTAAGTAAGAGCAGAAGCATATCTGCTTTCATTTAGTGGTTTGAAAAAAAAATAGAAAAAAAAAAAGTGAGAGCTTGTCCAGAAGGCTCCAACGCAGACAGGAGAAAAGTATTTAAATTGTAGGGTATGAGTTTCTTATTTTGATTTAAATCTCATGCTGGTTCTGTGGGGTTTTTTTTGTTCAGGAGCCTTCCCAGTCCATGTCTAGTGCCAGTGGTATTTTTTGTTGATGGCACTTGATAAATATATGTGGGTCTTTCCCCAAGTCTTGTTAATTTTCAGGTTTTTTGAATGAGTGTGTATATATTTTTATTTATATACATATGCACACACATATAATTTGTATTATATCCAGCATGCATAGCCTTTATCTTACTTGCTAAATGCCTGCTATTTGCTAAGGGTCTACCTGAGAGGAAAGAAGTTGCATTGAGTGGAGTCTACTGGTTGTCATCTTCTTCCTTGGTGTTCCTAGATAGTGGCTCCACCACCTGCTTCAGCATAGTTTTCCTGGCATTGCTGACGTCTGAAAAAATGCTGTTTTGTTGCCAAGTCTCGTCCAAACTGGTTCAATGCAAGTGGTGTGGTACCTCAGTGGGTATGTCAGTCTTGTGGATATGTCAGTCTTGCAGGGAAGGAGAATCCCTTGGTTACCAAGTTTGTAAGTGGAAATAATAGTTAATGAAATTGCTACTTTAACCCTGGAAGTTAAAAAATAAGGCCTTCTGTTAGTTAAAAATCAATGCAACCTGAGTGGCAAAAGAAGTTCTTGTATGCATTCAGCTATTCTGAATGTGTGACAAGGATTCTGTCTCTCAGGGGGGGAGGCATGAAGACAGGAAGGGGACAAATACCTCTGGCTTTGAAAGTCTGTGATACTGCCAGTAGAACTAGATCCATCCTCTGAGGTTTGTGGCAAGTCAGTTAAGCCTGTGAATTCTCTTTTTTTTTTTTTTCCAGAATGAAAAGCCTTCATGCTTTCCACAGTCTTGCACCTTTAGTGTACTGACATTTCTGTAGTGTTTTACTGATCACATCTACTCTTAATTTCTGCATGGTGTTTTTGAGAAGATAGATATCCATGTGGATTAACATATATTTCTATCTTTCTTTTGGTTTAACTGGTCAAAGATTGAGCACTAACCTTGATTTTTCAATTGATTTTCTAGTTGAACAAAACATCTTTGTTTCAGGATGTAGAAGACAGCATGCACTTCTACAGAGCAGGGGAAAATCCTGTTGGCTTATTGCAGGATTAAAGAAACTAAACTCCATGTATGCTTAGGAGAGGTGGGTGATCTCTGAGAACAGTAGAAGCTATCACTCCTTGTAGGATACTGACCAAAAACTCTGAATTTGTGACAAGCTGGATGCTGAGTAAGTTTTCATTAGTGTTTTATGGAACTCTCTGTTCTCTTCCTGGAAAAAATGGGTCTCTCCCATAGGATCTGCCACTTTATTGACAGTTTTATAGGGGGCAAGGCAGATGAATTTGTTTACATCCTGGGGCAGCTTGCATTCCTGTACCTGATGTGCATGGGAAAGCACACCCATTTGACTTCTATAAAAACTTTATCTGGAAGGGAGGGTCTGACATGTGGTGAGGGTGTGTGTGTGTCAGCACCATCTGTTGTGCCCCTTCCTGTGTAGGGATGTCTAAGATGCTTTGCGCACCCTCTCTCCCACTACCTGTTAATAAGAAAGAAGGTCTTGGGGGCTTTCAGATTAACCTTTCACTGTCCATGTATTGTGTGTTGCCCAAAAGCAGACCTGCACATTTACCTTGTGAAACACAAGGTTTCATGGAACTGTGTGTTCTGCCAGAGGGACACAGCTCTGCTCAGGGCAGGTTGTTGAGTGCAGAAGAGGGAGGCTGTGGAGGAGTGGGCTCTCCTTAAGGCAGATGCTAAAGCACTGAGGCAAGCAGGCCACTCTATTAGCTTGATCTGTGCACAGCACAGGATTAAATGTTGGTGTGTTTGGTGTTCAAAGGCCAACCCACACAGAGGTTCTCTTGAGTCCCATAATTAAATCTCTGCAGTTAGTTGGATACCCATTTACTAGAGAACTGTTTTTAATATTGAGGGAGATAGCTCTTCTTTGATGTTGCTGAAAACTTCTGAGAGTGTGTTTGTAGAGAGAATAAATGCATTTTTCCATGCCTTTTTGGGCTTAATAAGAGTAATCAGGAGCAGATGTGACAGGTATTCAGCAGAGTGTATTTTAATTAATTTAATTAACTTCCTGGATTCAGACACAGTGGCATAATTGAACTGTGGCTCTCTGTACTGTTACACTTGGGCATGTTTCCAAAAATAGTAGGAGTTTTAGTGATCAGTAGCTGAAACCACAAAATGAGGATTCACTTCACAATTCTTTAAATGGGAGCACAAAACATTTTTCCTTTCAGTTATGGCATGCTTCATAGACACGCTTTTTTCTCTGCAGAAGGATGGGATGGCCAGTAGAGTTCAGACTTCTGACCCTTCAAGAGCAGAGGCATGAGCCAATTGTACTTTGTCCTGAATATCAAAACTAATTACTGTCTATGTTTTCTGTAACACCGTAAAACAGTACTAAGGGGGAAAAAATCCACGTTCAAAATCCATAATACTCTAGAAAATTAGAGTCTGATGGTTGACACCATTCCATTTCATAAGTTTCATAAATTTAAACCAGAGCTGCTGTTTAGGTTGAATATTTAAAGTTTGCACACTCCTCATTTCCTCTTAAATACAGTGAATTTTCCCTAATAAAAGGAATTTTATGAAATATTATCCTTTGTATCTACCTGAGCTCCGGAAGCATGAGGTTTTGTATTTCAGTAATGAACAAAAAGGTTTCAGGAGATGTACAAGGTATAGTATAGCAAGAGGAAAGGGGAAGATTGATAAGAGTTTTGTTATCTCTTGCTCTCTGAAGGGTTGGCATCATGGTCAGGTTTGCTGTAGAGGCCTGTCTCCTAAAAGCTGTGTGCCATGATGTTCCTGTGTCATTGCCGTGGCTGAATGGATATTTGTGGGCTTTTTTTCAGCTGGGTTTTGGTGGATTTTTTTTTTTCCTGTTGTGCTAAAGTTTCAATAATTGACTGCTGTAAAGGCAGTTGGTTTGTAGACAGTATTCTGTTTGGAATTGGAAGCATGGAGAGTTTAGTTTTCCAATAAACAATTCTTCCATTTTATTTCAATAAAAGTTGAATCACTTGCTTTGAGTAAAATGCTTTAATTCTGATGCAGAGGGCTTCTGAAATGCTTTCATCAAGAGTTTATTAAGTCAGCATTTCTGAGAAATATCATGATTTCACTAATTCAGCATTTTCCAGTGGAAGACTACTCCATCAGAAATTTAAACCAGATCTGGTAGCTAAGAGAACAGACACTGACAAATTTCTTCGCTTTTTTCCCTAGTAGCTTCACAGGTAATTAAATAAAATAGCTCTTCCTTCAATGAAGTTTGTATTTTCTTTTGGATTACAAACTGGCTTAACGAAAGATTTCATTACTTAGGTGTTGATGCCAGAGCATTCAAGGCACAAATTCAGCCATAAAGTTTTGTAATTCCCACCACAGGCAAGTTGAGGAAAAGAATTCTCCATTTACTGATATTGGCAAATGGAGTTTCAAAATGGATTTTGACTGTGAGGTTGTTTGATCATGTATGCGTGTTTCTGAACTGGCTCAGCTTTAATTATCTGGATGTGTTTGGGGCTAAAGTGAATTAAAGCAAGAAAAAGTGAGTAAGGACTAAAGGTCTGGATGTCAGAATGTCTTGGTCTTACCTATATACTTTCTAGGTAACTTTACTGATTAGTTTTGGGGAATTTCTTTTTAAAGAATGAGTGAAAGATTTATTTACTGTAATGTGATTCACTTCTATTAAAAAAAAAAAAAGGACAGGCAGAAGTGGTGCTGTTGCAGCTTAAAGAGTAGAGATTTAGTAAGTTACTTCATTTCTAAAACCCAAATATCAAGAAGAAACATGCTTTTGTGCATTTTTGAAAAGCAAGCCCTTAGTGCATTGAGGTAGTGCAACTACCTAAAAGCTCTTTAAGCTTTAGTGTAATGATCCATATAATGGGAAACATTAAGTTTACTTTAGCATTTATCCCTCTAGTATTTCCAAACACAGGACCCAGTTCTGCCAACACTTTGTGGATGTTTAAAGTTTAACAGATGAAGAGTCCCATATGTCTGTCACAGGAAAATAACAGAACATTGATTTGAAGGACTCCTGAGCTAGGAAACAATTATTTCCAAGTTAAGTTGAAAGCACTTGTGCATACACCTGTGTTTGGAGATCAAGGGGGCTTCAGGACTGTTAATGTTTTCCTGATTGGGGGTGGGGAGGGAAGTTAAGTACAAGAACCTCCCCCCACCATCACTGTGTTCTCTGCTCCAGCACCATAACATGCTTACTTGATTTTAGTAGTTTCTGAGATACAGTACCAGCATAGAGAACTCAGTAACTGACAAGAAAGGAAGAGACAGAAAGGGGAACTTCTTAATGTAATGTTTTCTGAGATAATGTGGGTTGTGAATATTGATGCCATGTGGCACAAGGACTGCTTTCACTAAGTGGAGGGAATTTTATGTGGTAGATATAATCGCTGCATCACTAATTCATGAATAGCATGAATGGCAGTGCTAAAGTGCAGCCTGGAGTATTTCAGGCAGGAGAAGGAGTTTTCTTAGATTCAGAAAGCAGAAGCACAGAAAATGCAAGTAATGTTCTTTGATAGTCTTGCCTTTGATGCTACACATTTCCATAAAAAGCCATAAGGAAATGTCATATTCATTCTTACAGTTTTTTACACTGGAACTGTTTCCCAGGGGTTGATAAATGTGATTGTTAATGCAGTGATAGGCTTGAAACCCCCTTTAGTACTCCAGTGTCCCTTTCTCTTCCTTCCCATTTGCAGGATTTGCAGCATTTTGCAAAATATCAGAAATCTATAGAAGCCTTTAAAAATGTCATTAACTTTGGGGTTACTACCACAAGTATCCAGTAAGAAAGTACCTTATGCCACATTATTTCCCTGAAGTACTTTTTGTTGCACATTCTGAAGCACGCACTACGATCTGCTGCTGTCTTTTATCGTCATATATAATTCTTCTGTCTTTCAGAGCTCAGTGTATGGCCTGCACTCTGCTGCTTATTCCTGCCCTTTTTCACCCTGCCTTTTGCCTCAGTCCTGCTACCTCACATCTACCTGTTCTGTGCCATCCATCATTTTGCCTTCCATACTTAAACAAGCTTTGCAGCCGAGCAGCTAAATTAATCTTCCTTTGCACCTCTCCTCTTTCTAGTAACTCCTGTTACTGCCTGTTAATCAGTTCTTAATGCATCCCTCTCTGTGTTTATTGCTCTATATCTTCTTTCTGTTGCTTATCTGATGTTTAAATAATAACAAGGTAAAGACTTTGCCTTTTCAGTTTGTTTAAGTACACAGTGTGCTCAAAATGTTCAATATAGTTTCTTGCATTAAAATGTCTGTTCTCAGGATGCCTAGAGATACTGATGCTAAGAATCTTAAGGGGATAAGTGAGTGAGACCCCTCTATTTAGTCTGGTGCTAGGTTTGTTTGTGCATTTATGTCATGCCTGTTATCCTGGAATCAAATTTTATAGGGGGGTTTGTTTGTCACTGGCTAGATCAAAATAGTGACTGGAAACAGTTACATTTTATCTGAAAGCTTTGACAGCTGTTTCCTGGTCCTAATTGAAGAAGCAGTTTGTATTCTTCGTATTGTGCACTGCTGTCCATAGTAAGGGAAGGTAAGTCATATTTAGACTATCTGGAGGTTGTTGGAATATTCTTCCCATTCACATATTAAAGTGTGTCACTCACTGAGTTGTTGGTTTGTTGGGGTTTTTTTCCTCTTCTGGTCTAATTCAAAGGATGTAAGTAAAGTAAAAGTTAACCTTTGTTTCTGTGTATTCTTGCAGACTTTTCCATCTAGAGATGCCTCCTTTCCATATAAAACTCAGTTGCCATGTGTGGTGCCAGCCTCCACTTTCAGCAGCAGTGAGTACAGCACAGAATCTAAAATCCTAGATTATGTGCAAGAGCTGGACTCTTCCTTCCATCCAGTTTTATCATTCCCTTCAGGTAAGTAATGCCATGACTCTTAACAGAGTGGTTGTGCTTGTGACAGCTGTAAAGGCTGTGGACTAACTTGTCTTTTCCATGAATTTTTGGATTTAGTTCTCTTAACAGAAAACTTCAAAATACTTCAAAAACTTCAAAATACTTCAACTTCACACTGTCAAAATACATGAGTTTGGGCTAAAAGAAAATCTTGACTTGATCCTGACTTTTTCAAAACACACCTTCTGGATCTCTCATGCCAGCAATGTGCTTACAGCCTTAAAGACTGGTCATGAAAAAGGGTGTGCTTGGGTGTTTCATGGTGTGTCTACTTGACTCAGTGTTAGTCCTTTAGACATGGTGCTTTTGCCAACACACTACCATACCAGGGTTGTGTTGTTTTCATAAGCCACTTCCTTTCTGTTCAGGCCCTTTGGACTAGGTATAAAAAGCTTTATTTAGGTTTTCTGATTTTTGTGATAGTCAGCCCTTTTGATTATCTTTGAAGTTTTATGGTTTCTTGTCATTTGATCTTTTAGTCTTTTTGGACAGTAATTTAGATGATGTTGTCTGTGAAGCTCTGAAATTAGTGCAGGTGCAACTTGACAGTACTTGGGGCTTCAAAGTAACAGCCTAAATGCTGTTATCAGCAGAAGGGGTTGAATTTTTGTGAGATTTTTTTTGTTTGTTTTAGGAAAAGCCTATTTCCAGGTGGTTACTGACCAGTACAGGAATTGTGCTGTTCTGGAGGGCTTCTTTGCCACAAAATAATTCTGATGATGAGGCTGGGACTTCCATGGAACTGTTTGAATCTTTAATCAAACCCACTGTCTTCCCAGAATGACTGTGTAGACACTACAGCCTTGTATTAGGAAGTGAGGAATTAACTTAAGGCTCGGTTTTGGAGAACTTGTCCCTGGCCTATAGAGAAGACCAAAGTGTGGACATGGAATCCAGAGAAAGCCTCAGCTCTGGCAGTTTGCATCCCATGCATGAGTTAAAGAGGAGATTATTGAGGGAGCAGATAGGAAAAATGGAACACTCACTCCAAGAGTCCAACAGTAAACATCCCAGTCAGCAGAACTCTGTTGTGGACAGAAAAACACCACCTAAATCTTTCTTCTTTTACACACACTATCACTTCCCCTGTGACTCTGACAGCACAGCTGGACCCCAGGGGTTTAGACATCTGTTCAAGGACAGTCTGTGCCCCTTGTGTTCATTCTTACTTCCCTCTTAAGGGAGACTGGGGTGGGTAGCAAGAACATTGACCTTTTGTTTTCCCAAAAAAAGCTCTGTTATCATAAAAAATGCAAAAAAGCTTTGGACTGTGCTATGGCTACTGTTGGACGCTTTGTTGGGATGGAGGAGGAAAAAATGTTTTTAGCTTCATTCCAGTATCAAGAACGTATTTCTTGAGGAATATTTGTTCACTTTTCCAAGAGCCTTGCTAATAATAATTGAGACAGGGAAAATGTACTAGACCTACTATCTCCTGTTCAAATGCAGTCCTCACATTTGAGGGAAGCCAGATTCATGCTTTATTTTGTATACTTTGGTGTCTCTACCTCCTTATGAAGCCTAGTCTATTTGACATTTTCTTTCATGTGAAAGAATTACTGTGAATAAATACATGGTAGAAATTTTCCAAGTGTAGCCTGCTTCCATTTCATGTTTTCTTTGCAGCTTTCTTGGTTATCCCCTTCCAGAGCAATAACTTCTGTTAAAATACTGCTTGTGCTGTGCCCACATCTTTATATATAAAAATCGTCAGCAGAGTAAAAGAAAAAGGGTTTGCATTCATTTTCTCTGTATGTTAAAACTACATTGTTGGAATTTGTTTCATTTTGGAACTGTGGGAGTTTGATTTTTTTTTTGTGTGTGCAAGGAGGGATTCAAGTTCAAGATTCAGATGTAGTTCTCTCACCTTGGGTTTTTCATGTGATTTGCTTTAAATGTGAATCATAACTTGCAGACAATCTCATAAATAGTATAGTGAGACTGGCTCACTAGTGTCCTCTCTTCTGGAAGCATAATTGTCTCAGTGTCTAAGTCTTTCTTTCACAGTTTCCAAATCACCAAGGATCTTGACTAAAGATACGTCAGTGGGTGCAGTATTGCTTTAACATAACAGCACCTCTTTCAACTTGTACCTTGATAACTGGAAAATTGTAGTTTGTACCTAAGAAGTTTGGGTTTCTGATATTTCTGCACCTAGGCTGTGGATTGATTAAAACAAGAACTCCTGCCCTTTTGATTAAGATACAGGAGGACATAATAAAAAATCTGGGTCACCCAGGTGGTTTCCCAGGTTAAAAAAAATAGCAGCAAAATAGGAGAAATGTTTTGGTTCTCTCTTTACTTAAATGTTGTGACTAATACATCTTTCAGACCTTCTTTGTTTAACTTGGAAGTAGAGGAGGAAACACAGCAAAACTTTGGGGTGTTGGGACAAAACAATCAAGTTAGATCCATAAGAAAGTGAAAAAAAAAATTGTTCTTTGTATTTAGCAAAATATGTTGAAAGTTTTTTATCCTGGCACATCCTGAAGGCACATGAGGCTAAGACTGTGCATAAATATATGATATTAATGCCCACCTTTGGGCCCTGCCCACAATACTCTTCTCATTCTGAATGAACTAGCTATCAAGCCTACTTCTTACGCTGACACTTTTTTTCAATTAAATTTTGCTTCATTCTTGTATTTTTTTTTCCAGAAAGGCTTTTCAGAGGGAGGTAGTTTTTTTCCTAAGCCTTCCTGCCTTTACAACAGAGGGTAGATTTCTTACCACTTGAAATGTTTTGCAGGCTAATTCTGCATTAGAACTCCTGTCAGAAAAGGAATTACCCTGCTGTAGACTTTTCCAGGGCGACGGGGAGGAATGTACCTTGAAAGTACCTATAGGCTCCCAGCAGTAA
>VWZP01008828.1:270246-292283 GCA_013396995.1 Dicaeum eximium | reverse complement strand
AAGGGGCCGAGCCCCCCCCGGCCTGGCCCCAGGGAGCTCTTACCTCGGGGACACCCTGCCTGGAAAGAGAGAGCTCCTCCCTCTTCCTCCTGAATTTCCACCTGGGATTTCAAGTGAGCCGCCTACAAATTCTTACCATTTCCGGGTAAACCTCAAACCATGACACCAGGTTAAAAAAAAAAAGCAACAAAATAGGAGAAATGTTTTGGTTCTCTCTTTACTTAAATGTTGTGACTAATACATCTTTCAGACCTTCTTTGTTTAACTTGGAAGTAGAGGAGGAAACACAGCAAAACTTTGGGGTGTTGGGACAAAACAATCAAGTTAGATCCATAAGAAAGTGAAAAAAAAAATTGTTCTTTGTATTTAGCAAAATATGTTGAAAGTTTTTTATCCTGGCACATCCTGAAGGCACATGAGGCTAAGACTGTGCATAAATATATGATATTAATGCCCACCTTTGGGCCCTGCCCACAATACTCTTCTCATTCTGAATGAACTAGCTATCAAGCCTACTTCTTACGCTGACACTTTTTTTCAATTAAATTTTGCTTCATTCTTGTATTTTTTTTTCCAGAAAGGCTTTTCAGAGGGAGGTAGTTTTTTTCCTAAGCCTTCCTGCCTTTACAACAGAGGGTAGATTTCTTACCACTTGAAATGTTTTGCAGGCTAATTCTGCATTAGAACTCCTGTCAGAAAAGGAATTACCCTGCTGTAGACTTTTCCAGGGCGACGGGGAGGAATGTACCTTGAAAGTACCTATAGGCTCCCAGCAGTAATAAATTCCAAAAGCATTAATGACTTGTACCCAAAAGGCTGAACCAAAGCCTCTTCACATTACAGGAGAAGTGCACTGTGTGCTCTCTGCTGTGTTGGGTTTTGTGCAGGAGCTGGTCAAGAGGGAAGACCCCAGTCTTACTCTCACTCAATACCCTCCAGAGTCTGTTTCAGTCCTTAGCAACATTGCTCACAGATTATGTTGAATGTGATGGGTGAATCAATGCCCAGACCTCTAGTGAGGATGCATAATTCATTGGCTCAGAGGTTGCCATCTTTCTAATATAGACTCTATTCCTTTGGATTTCTTGTTATTTTTAGATATTCCTCTTCACATATACTTTGAAACATTATTAAGGAAGGATGACATCAAAGGAGAACCTGCTGATACCTCATCTTTGGGAGGGGATTTTAAAGTATCTGCTGACAATGGTATGTAAAGCAAACTATTTTAGCATTTGCAAGGCCGTTTTTCATTCACTTGTCAGTATTTTCTGCCATGAAGAGGTTCAGTTTATAAACTTGTCACAAAGCAGGTTATCAGAGAAGGTAATTGAATATGGCTTTAGGTGGAAGAGGAATCTCTTCTCAGACCACAGTGTCAGGTTCTCCTTAATTGCACTGAGATAATCCCACCAGAGCTGTAGGAGGATACTACAAGTGGGGGGAGTTTGAACCAGGTGTCTGACTGCAGTCCTGTTACTATTTGGATTCCTATCAGATGTTTGGGGCTATTATAAATAGTTCAGCAGTTGAGATTTCCTGTAAATGGTACTGATGAAAAGTAATTTCTCAACTTGATACATGCTTTTTCTGTTACAGAATATAATCCACATGTTTCTGTCAAACAATGGAGCAGTGGCTGTTTGTCCAATTCCAAATCTCAGTTGGTGTTAGGAACACCTGACCAGCTGTCAGAAGGAAGAAAGAAAAGGCATCTAAGTGAGACAGCAGTAGGTAAGAGAAAAATAGCATTGCAAGAGACTACTACATCTTTTAAAATATGTACTGTATGAATATCACTGGGCTCTGAGAATGAAAAGTTGTCTCCAAAAAGGATACTGTTATAAAACTTATGAAGAAACAGACTTAGAACACCATGAAAATAATTTGCTATTTTAAAGCATAGTAATCATCTTTCTTCTTAAGTGTACATACAGAATGAGACAAGCTGCTGTATTTTATTTTTAAAGTACTCATAAAGGAAACTGCTCAGCAGTTCAACTGTGTTCTTCTAATACTGGGTGTCATTCTTAATACAGAAGGGTTTTTTTAATAGTAGTCAATGAAACAAACATTGCAAAGTTATCTGTTAAGTCATGTGCCAATGAAACATTTACTATTCCTGGCATCTTTGTCCACTGTATTTCATTTATTGTGTACTGTCATTTGTGGTTCTGGAATCCTTCCAGACTTTTAAGAGGACTTGTGGATAGCCAGTTCTCACTGTGTTTTTACCCCTGTTATATTTTAAGCCACTGAATCTCTACTTCAGCCCTTGGTAAATTCATAAGAAGTACCCTAAAAGTTCTGTAGAATAATGTGATAATGTAGGGATACAAAATTTAGCATACCACTGTAAAGATAAGTGGCATCACCTCTCCAGGCTGTTAGAATGTAAAGCCTAACAGATTCTGTTACAGGTTCATTTATGTAACTTTTGGAAAACCTTTGGCAAAATTCTTCACAAGACATTTGAAGAAAATAAGTTACTAAGCAAGAGCATATTAGTTTAAAATTTCCCTTAGGAAAGAATTAAAAGGTATAAATAATCAGTTAACATTGTGGAAAAATTAACTGCTGGTGTATATCCAGGTAAAACTGATAGTGTAATCTTTCACTATAGATGGAGATACAGGAATTACTGCACAGATGAATTAATAAAAAAATTATGATCTAGGAATAAAACAAACCCCAAAACCCACAATCCACAACCCCAAAGCAAGACCACCCAATTAATTAGAAAGTCTTAGGAGAGAATAAAAGCTGTTTGGGGGCACACTGAAAACTGCTTTGGATTTAGGTGAGGGTTGTCCTTTGAATCCTTCCCCTTGTGCAGTGCAGCCCTGGCTTTGCTGTACAGCCTTCTCTTACACTCTGTGCCAGTCTCCAATGGGGTCCTGTGCCCTTTCACCACCAGTGATCCTGTTTTCCATGCCACCTGCCCCCCTGACCACTTGCTGGTCCCCAGGAGGTGGATGCTGGCACAGGGTTTCTCAGTTTCCCTAAGTGTAGTCCTGAATACTGAGATCAGCAAATGGAGTTATTGGGAGCACTAGTAAGAGAGAAAATATCTTGGTATAAACCTTTTGAAGTTACTATTAGTCTTCTGACAATAGTATTTAGTTTTTTTATAAATGAAACCAAAAAAGCAATCTTTTATCATGAGGATCATCCCAGTGCCAGAAAACTGTTCTGTGGTGCATTAATGAGTAGGAGCACAAGTTCTAGCTTATTAGTGCTATGGATGTAGTACTACATACTTATTCCTAATTTGGGCTCTGTCTAGGAGAAATTATCCATGAGGTAGGTCAGCCTAATGAACAAGGCCAGAAATAAAAGCTGTGTGCCAGGGAGTTGCAGAGCTGCCTGGGAGATGGTAGTTCATGACCTTGACCCAGCCTGTGCAATACAGTCTTTAGGATCAGTCTTACCTCTTTTTTTGTGTGTGTTGAAATACACTCATTCTTTTTGTGCATTGGTCTATTGTCTGAGTTCTCCTTTTGTACTGGAAATTAAGTAGAAGGAAAGCAGAACAGGTGGTTAAATTATGAATCCCACTAAATGCTGCTTTTACTGGGACTGAATGGGAGTAAACAGGAATTACAATTTGTCTGGAGCAGTGAATCAGAAGAAACCGCTATTGGTTTGGAGATCTAAACTGATTTTGTTTATACCCTTGCTGCCAGTTTTATAATTTATTAAAGAAGAAACAGTCAGGGGGAACTTGTGAGATGTACCCCAACTAGAGAAGTGCTGCTGGGGAACAGGGGGAATCTAAGTCAGATTGCATTTGCTCTGTGTGTAGCCTATGACAGCTCCTGAAAAAAAAAGAGGCAGGATTTGCCCATATGAAGCTGGTTCCATGAGAAGAAATCCTTCGTAGAATAAAAGGGATGAGTTTTGTGGAAGAACAATGACAGGATGAATAGCAAGTGTTTATTTAGATGGCTTTTTTTAGTATCCAGTAAATTGTAAGTGGCTCACTGTAGGCTTCTAGAAATGGCTTTACTATTACTGTGTGGAAAAATTTCTGCAGTCTAATAGCCAACAGCCGGGATGTCTTGCTTATTGCTTTTTTTTATGACAGGCGAAAGTAGCGCTCGGTTTGAGACATTCTCCTTCCAACATGCAGAGCCTGAGTCCCACAGCAGCTTTACTCCCACAAGCAGTGTCAATGCCATGTCTCGGCCCACTCACAGCACTTCATCACAGGTAAACCAAAAATGTGTCACTGTCTCAACTGAAATATCAACAGAGCGTTGTGCAAATTAATAGGCCGAAGCCACATGCTTTTTACATCTGATTTAGTGTCATATGACAGTGCAGAGCATTTTTACAGTGAATTCGGTGGATTACATTAACTAATTTATTCCAGATTGAGTATGTGGTGTTTCTAAAACAGACACTAGTTTGTAAAAGAATTTTGCAGATCATATAACTGGAGTGTAAGTTTGATTTATTGGCATTGTGCCCTTTTTTCCCCCAAATTTCATTAAATACACTGTGATTTATGTTTCACAGTTTTACACTAGGACACTTACAACCCTTTTTTCTTGGTGCAGCTATATAAAATGGCCTCATGGTGCAAATAGAGTCACAAAATGTGACTCTTTGTTAACTCTCAGTTTCCCTATTTAAAACCCTTTCTGCAGAAATACAGGCAAAGTCCCTGGTATCTAATTTACTGAGGAGCAGCAGAACTCTGGCTCAGTGTACAGAAACACACTGTTTTACTGAAATTAATGGAAAATTCACAGCAATATTCAGATTCAGGCCCCATGGTTTTGCTAAGCTTAGTGTTATACTGGTGCTCTGTGAGTCGTTTTAATGCAGAGTTGAGTTGAAATATGCATCCCACATAGTTTAGACAACACACACTCCTTTATTTCCTTGAGTCAATCATCACCAAAGAACACATAAATGAGCACTTCAGAATAGTCTCCATTGAAGTTCAGGCTTTCTCCTTGTGAAGTTCTAACGTTTCTCTGCTAACATATGTTTTTTATGATTTGAGCTGATGTCCTCTTGTGTTGATTCTATTATTCAGCATAATTCCAGGAGGAGGTTGAGAAGTGAGAGCTCCTATGATATAGACAACATTGTTATCCCCATGTCGCTGGTGGCACCATCAAAGTTGGAGAAACTACAGTACAAAGAAATCCTTACTCCAAGGTTTGTTCACAACCTCTTTAGTTACAAAGACGTGAAAATGAACATGAGAACATTAACTAAGAATATAATTTACCTGGAGTTAGAAAGTGTTGTGATGTTAAACATGATCTTTTCATGCACTTGGGTTTTTATCTGTGCATTTCAGTTCATGTGACCAAAGTGATGGGAAGACTGGACAGCTGATAGCACAGGAGAAATAGTCTGATATACACAGGGATGTGGCAGATGGACAGACTGGCTAAAAATAGAAGTGGATTTATATCATCTTAATTGTAGTTATGGTCTTTAATATACTGTAAGGCTGACAAGCTCTGAATCTGTTTTTTTGGAGATTGCGGTCTGTTTTTTTTGTGTGTGTTCATAAGAAAGTAACAAACTATTTTCTGTGAATTAAGAGATGTGGATTTAACTTTTTTTAATTTAGCCATTCGGATACAGTAGAATCAACTTATTTCTTTCCATGCAGTGTAGGCCTACAATCCATGGTTCTAGAGACCTTTTTCTCCTTTGTTTTAGAAAGAGAACATCTTTAGATTTCAAAAACAGGGTAATTGGTCTCCTCTGCTTACTTCAATGTCTTAGTAGTACTTGCCTGAAGTGCTAAATGTACTTGTTCTGTACTTTAAATCCATAATATGCATTTGCTTTTTTATTGTCTTTTAAGTTGAAAAATATTATTAAAACTGTATTGGATATCTTAAAGACTGTATTAGGAAAAGGAAAGGTTCGATACTTTGTTGGGAAAGAAGATACAAATTTCAGCCATGTGTTATCAGCACCTTAAACTTAATTTGGTTTTCCTTATCTTATTTCTAGCTGGAGAGTTGTTGAACTTCAACCTTTAGAAAAATCGCAAACAGGTGAAGAAGAGGTAGGCCATATTTTAATTAAACCACTAGGTTTATTTAAAGTAGATACAATTTATAATTGGGGTAATTGGTACATACTTTCTGAAAACACTGACTTCACACAAATCCCAGTAAGTTTCAAGTTTCAAAAATAAAGTATTAAGTATCAGATTGTGAAAATGTGTCTTATCCCTACAGCAGAAAACAGAAATGGAAGTGTACCATTAATATTCCTTGTTCATTGTTTGTCTGGCTCTTCTGCCCCTTGCTGCTGCACAGTCAGTGCTCCTAAAGGGTCCCTTGGGTCACCCTGCTCCTGAGCACTGTAATGCTGCCTCTCCCAGTGTGACTGTCTCCTGGGGCCACCAGTGCTGTCCCTCCTCTCATCCTCTCCTTCCATGGCCAGTTCCCAAGGCATGTTGCTCTTCATATGGTAATTGGGCATCTTGCCTGGGTCCAGCAAGTTTCCTTAGTTTTCTTTTCAGTATTTGTTTTCCTGCAACCCTCCTGTTGGGAACAAACTTTTCTGCATTGTCAGGAACAACATAACCTTCAGCATTTCCTGCCTGCCTGTTGAGCTAAGTTTGAAAATCATAGGCTAGTTTTGCTTCCTCCAGACATAAGAATCTACCTTTTTCTTCAGGGAATGTCCGTGGACTTTGCAGCTGGGGGTCCCGTTCTCCCCTAATCAGGGGTTTGAGGCATTTCCTAACCTCGGGGTGAATCTACCAGCAAGTCTGGTTTCTAGGCTGATTTTCTGTCCTTCCAATCTTTTTGTGGCTTCTTTTCCAGAAACCTGTCAGTTTTGCTGTCCTTTGGACATATTTAATCTCCCTCCAGTCTCTGCCACTGGCACCAATTGTAACTGTAGGACTTGAATCCCTGCCTTTATCCACAATATCTGTTCTTGAGCTGCTATTTGAGAGAATCTCTACAGCTGAGGTTAGTTGCCATAGCAGTAGAAAAAGATGCCATTTAGGTAGCAGTGCAGAAGGTTATGTTAAACTCAGTAAACAAATCATTATGTCACTCCCTTGGGGTAGAAAATACACTCTTAACAAAGGCACGAACTTCCTCAGAGATTCACTAAGTCTGTAGCTACCTGTTCCATAACCTTTCCTTTAGGAGAACATCATGGTCTCAACTCCTTATCTGGTGTAGTTGCACTTACCTGGCAGCATACTCTTGGGTTGGAAGGAAGAGAAAAGCTTACATTGTCCCTGCCTTTTCCAATGCAATTGAGAAATTCCTGTGAAATCTGTGGTCAAATTTATGTCACTTCCACACACTGACTTCTGGGTTAGTATCCTCCCAGCTAGCAGGAAACATGCCTGTCCTTTCTTTGTACTGAGAAGGTCAAATTCCACACACAGGAGAACTCTCCTGCAAGGGTATTTAATTAAACCATTTGGAGAATAACTAATAAAGGCAGCAAGGGCACACTGTCCCTTGAGCATCTACTGTTCATTGCTGTATTCATCCTGGTGTCTGGGGGTAGTGAAGAATTTCAACAGTGATCTGCATTCAGATCTTCAAGGAACTTGCATAGAATCTCAGTGGATTTCTTGTTTAGATTTCAGATCCCATAGAGATGACTTGTGTCATGCTTTTAGTGTATTTTGCTGAAGGGACTTCAAGGTCCCTCTCTGAAGCTCATGGGCTGAATTAATAGCCCACCCAGTACATTTGTGTTCGGCATGACTCTGAATCCTGCATGATTCATCCTCTGGCCAGGAAATAACTTGAGTTAACAATACAGCAGCTTTGCCTCCCGCTGTGGCCCACTGCTTCTGTATCTGTCAGCTGCTGGATAGAATGAGGGGGAGAGATGTTGGGCAGAGAAAAATGCTGATGATCATGTTTGTGTAAATCATCCTTTGCCAATTTGCTCCTTTCTTTTGAGATGGTGTTAATTAGTTGGGATGTTTTTCAGAGTACTGAGAAAAGGTGATTGATCATAATTCTTCAACTTCCTCTAGCTTTGAGCCAAATTACATTTGCTACTAAGCTTGTAAAAAGACATGAGGAAACAGCACCATTACCTGCACTCATGCTCTGACACTCTTGAAATTGCTCCATGTGCTAAAGTCAAGGCAAGCTTCAGTAGGTCATTCACGTAACACAAGGGAAGGCAAAATACACTTTCTGCTTTTATATAAAATGCTCTTTTTCTCTGTTTCACTGCATAGTAACCTGTGGTGGTGTTGGAAATTATACAAGTTTTAAAATTTTTTTGTGGTACTACATAATAGTTTCTTTACTTCTCTATCTTCTGCATAGCTAAATTTAAAACTTAAGCATTGTCCTTGTGTCAAGCAGTAGTCAGGGATTTCTGCCACTGGATAACTTTTTTCTTCTTCATATTTGTTGTCTTCGTTGTCTTAATCTTTGTTTTCTTCATATAGAGGCTTTCAATGCAACAACCCATATCCATGCAATAGACCTGCATCCAACATTTACTAAGTTACAAATAAATGTGGGGTTCCCAGTCCACACTTCCAAGGATAAGAACTCAGCGCTTTCTGGGAATCCTGCCTATTCATTGTGCCTTTTGAGAACAAAAAGCTTACCTTTTATGGGTGCTTTTTTGTTTCTGGAAATTTTGCCTTATAAGAACAAAACTGGCAGTGCAAAAGTTAATCTATTATCTATGTCTGCTCTGTTACTTGCTCTAAAAATACTTTCTGGAAATAGAACATTTGAGTTTCCTGGTTTGCATGTATGAATTTGCAGTCTTATTGCTTTAAGGCATGGGAGGGTGTGGCACAGGTTTTCCTGTTTTGTTTTGGTTTTTAATTTGTTTTGTCCAGGTTAAAGCTTCTGGAAAGGCTCAGTTGTAACATTCAAGTTTATTTTGTAGTTGTTTTAGTAATGACAAATTCTTTGGAGTAATTCCTTGCAATTAGTTTTGCATAAGTGTTTTCATGGCCTATGACTCAGAGTTTCCTGTGGAGCCAAAGAGTGAAACACAGATTTTGTTGTTTTGAGAACCTTTCAGAAATATTCTTGGTGCTATTCAACATTAATGCAGAGTGTGTTGCAGTGTCATGGGGGGATCCAAAGCTTAGTTTTCTTTGAGTGAAATCATTAGACATGCCTCACAAACAGGCCTTCCCCATAGCCTTTTCTCTCAACATCACTGCCAGATCCATCTGCTGAGGAATGACACTTCTTTTGTACTTCTTCAAAGTGAGGAAAAACCACCAAATTTCTCCCGTTACAGAACTTTAAATTAATCTAAGGTTGTTAGAGGAAATTCTGGGGAGCAGCAGAGGCTGTAGTGAACTAAGTAGAGACCTTTTATTCTGATGTAAATTTTAAATTTTTATCCATAGAGCAGATAATAATTTTAAAGAAAATGTACTGTTCAAAAGAATAGGATAGAACTCATTTTAAAGAAACAAATTGTTAAATATGGTAACCAGCTATGGAAAACAAACAAGGCTTATTTCTGTATTTTCCAAACTGTTCACTTGGAGAGGAATGTGGACTTCGATTTTTGAATGGAAACTTGTTAAAAATGAAATCTCCTCCCAGCATGAAAAGTGTTGGCTATTTGCTAAGAAAAGTATTTTCAAATTCCTACGTTTTTCTTTCTAAATTATCTTTTGTTTCCACTTCAAAGGAAATCTGAGCACAGGAAAATCCTGAATTTTCCCCAAGGGAATAACGCTTTTGTAGTTCATAAAATTCTCACTTTCATGCTATACATCATTGACCTTGGAAAGACAGAATGTGAACTGAGATGTAGCCCTGTTTGGATGCTCTCCAAGTGACAGAGCTGGTGGTGAATTTCAGAGAGAGGAGGAAGCCCATTAAGTTCACTTGAGTGAAAGGAAACCAGCAGCTAACAAAGTGGTTTGTGTTTAACATAAATAAATAAAAGCAATGAAGGAGCCTTCACCAAGGGGTGATGAGATGAGCAAACTAAGCAGCCTGTTTGTCTGAAGGTTCCTGTCGAGTGCTGAGCTGAGGAGGAACTGGGCAGCCACAGCTCCACAAATGGGTCCTGTGTCTGATTCCAGTCAAGATGAAGCCTTTGGGAGTCACACTGATTGGTTGTGATACCTTGGCATTGTACCCCTGATGGCTGTGAACCACCTCGGTGCTGAGAGACTTGATATGGGGATGGCTTCCACAGAAACACACAAAGTGGAGCACTGCCAGTGTCCCTATGGCACTACTTGGCACTGCAGTGAGGACCCTGCATTTGGTTCTCTATTTTGTAGGCTCAGTTGGAAGAGAAATGGTGTCACTTGTACAACACCATTGAGGTGGTGGGATTTTGCTTTAGAAAAAAAAAAAAGTAGTTTATTTTCCATGACCCCCCCCACCAATTATTAGTATAATTCTTTTCTGGCAGTGCAGCTTCACAGCTCCTATGACCTGGAATTGTTCTTTCCAAGAATTTCTCAGCTTTTGATTTGGGACTAGCTGGCATAAAATCCATGGCTGCAGCACTCAAATGCTCCTGTCAACCTCAGCTTTTTAGGTGAACTTTGAATGGTTTGGAGCACTTTGAAACAACTGTGAGCTGTACTGGAGGGATCTAGCCAAGAACTCCCCCTGCCATCAGGGGAGTGAGGGGGAGGAGCAGCAAAGTGCTCCTCAGCCAGCTCTGGCTAAGGAACAAAGGTCCTGGTGTGTTGCCATCAGATGGTACTTTCACAGAGAAAGTCAGGGTGCAATCTGTTACCTAAAAAGCTGGCTCTTGTTCTACTAGGAGCAGGTAAAGTACTTGCATTAGGGCTGGTTTCAGCTGTACTTGGGATCATGCAAACCATTGGGTAAGAAATAGTATCTTCAAAGCAGAAGCCATTTTCTGCTTGGTTTCACAGCAGGAATGTGGCACCTCAGGTTCACCGAGTTCATCTGTGTGGAGTTACCAAAGTCCTTAGTGATCTCAAACCTGTTTCTCAGTGCTTAAAGAGCACCTGGCAAATCCTGCTGCCTCCCAGCCTCTTCCTAAACCAATCTCTGAAAACTGTTGGAATTTTTGCTTGTCTTTATTATGTACTTTTAACACTGCCTTGATTTGCAAATGAATACTTGTCCCCTCAATTTTCTGCCTCTCACCACAGAGAAAAATGTGTTAGTTGCATGGCAGGGGTATAACTTCTATATCCATTAAGCTCAACCACAGACCTGTAAAGAAATAAAGCTAAAATGACAGCATCCCATACACCAGAGCTCTCATAAATTGAATGCATATAAATGTGCCTTTGTAGTGAAAGCATGCATTGTGTTGCCTCTTCTTGTTTGTTGAATAGACCTTTGCAGAATTATGTATCATACTGGCTGGTGTTGTTTTAGTGCTGTTCACAATGACAGCTCTCCCTGTGTCTCGTTACAGGTAGAAGACCTGTCAGACAAAGCTTTTTCCTTGCGCCACACGAAGTACGAAGAAAGAGAGCGCGCGAGGTGGTCACTGTGGGAGCAGAGCCGCTGGCCCAGGAGGAACAGCAGGCAGGTGTATTGGCTTTGATAAGAGCCTTCCTATTGAACTGGTGTGGGTTGTGGTACAGGAGTGTCAGAAATGCTGGCACAGAAGTTGGAAAATGAGGGCACCATTCATTAATTAACTCAGCAGGGACAGTACCAGGTATGTTTAACTTTGTGGCTGTAAGGGAAGAGAGTGCTGAAGCATGCATACTTACAGAAATTGGGCATGTTAGTGACCTGACATTACTAAGCAAATATCTTCCTCCCTCACTGAACACAGAGCTCTGCTAGACTGTGCCACTCCCAGTTACTGTGACAATAGCCACCCAGTGTATCATGAGTCCTCCTTCACTCACCTGACCCCGATGAAACTCCACCGTGTTCAGAGATGTGTTACTGAAGGGTCCTGGGCTGTGCCAGGGGCCTTACACTGAGAAAGTCATTGTGTGAATGGTTCATTCTCACAGGCTTGCCATCTGGTGCAGAACTCATCAGATTTAAATATAACCACTAAAAGTCTTGCAAGAAGTAGTGTATATCAGAACAAACGTCATAAAGCTGCATCTGCAGTTTGGCCCTGAGAAAATGATTCCCATAAATCAATCCACAATCTGCCAGGGCAAAAAGCAGCCTGTAAATGTTGGGATAACTTTTTCTGCTATTTATCATATGCTTGTGTCTACTCTTGTCTGAAAGGGAGCCATGACACTAGGAATAAATAGTCAAAGATAGCTTTTTTTAATGCAGGATAAAAATAGAGCTAAGCCATATTGAGGAACTTTATTTTAAGCTATTTTGAACATAAAACCTCCCAACTTTTGAAAGTGTACTGAAAAATAAAAAGTTCTGTATGTACCTTAATTTTGAAACTGAACTCCTAGGTAAAATCTTAGTGCTGCTTGAATTCAGAAGTAAACTGCTCATTGACATGAGCAAGATCAGGCTTCCACCTGGCATTTCAGATGCATACCACTATTTTGTATCTAGTTTAACTTTCTATTAAAAGAGAGATCAAAATTTTTAATCTTACTATATTTTTGATTGCTTTGCACTTGAATGCAGAGCAGAAGGGGTAAGGGGGATCCCAAGGACTTTTCTCTTGAGTTGCACTTGGCACAGTGCAGTTTGGACCCCACGGGCTCCTGGGGGTGATGCTGCTCTCTTGAGTGGAACAGCTTGTGGCTCACTGATTTCTTCTGTCCAAAATCACAGTTCTGGTGAGCATGTGGAGCAAGATGCAGGAGTGGGACCAGTCACTAGCTGTCTGCAGCCAGAGTGTGCCTGTCCCACTAATTTTATCCACTCAGTTCCTCCCTATAGCACTTTGCTTTGGCTCCAGCCAACAAGGTCAAGAACCACACCAGTTTTCCTCTGCTCTTTTGGTTTAAGCAAGCAGAATGGAGGTAGCAAATATGAAGTGAACACTTTGAAAAGAAAATGTGAACTGCTCATGGCAATGTGAAAGGTCACCTCTTAAAACTCATTTCTAATTCTGCACTAGATCTTACAGCAAAAATGCTGATGGTCGACACAGCCAGGACGTGGTGCAGAAAGACCATTGCACTGCTGACCCTGCTCCTGACCCAGCTCCTGACCACAGCTCTGTTTGTTCAGGGATGGCACCACTCTGCAGGGAGAGCCAGGAAGAGAAGGTGGGTGGTTCCAATAGCTTCCAGGTCTGGTCAGTTCTTCAGTGACAACAAAGAAACCTAAAGATACTCTCCCGTCTCACAGATCAGAATCTCAGGCTGTCAGCCTAGTTAATGTCCACTGAACGTAGTACTCATGTTTAGAATTACATTGCTGTGCTTTGTAAATTAACCCCAGATCTCTCAACAAGTTAAAGTTTCATTGCTCAGTACGCATGGCACGTTTTTGAGGCAAATATGGAAGGGCTGATTTCAGGCTGGGGTTTTTTTCAGGGGTGTTGGCCAAGGTTCTAGACAGGCCTGGTCATTAGGGGGTCAGGCATCCTGATGGTCTGGCACTGTGGAAAAGAGTTTCCTTGCTTGTTCAAGGGTGGGTGTATTATTAGTTCAAACCTCATGCAGCCAGCTTACATCTTGGTGCCTGGCAGTGTTGTATTCTTTATCTGAAGAGCCCTGCAAACACTGTAAAGAAAGACACTCATTTGTTACTTGATAGCACATGATTCTGCGCACAGTTAATCAGTTCAGACTCAACTGAAATCCCTTTTTATCCTCTATAGCCTTTTTCCACCCTCACTCCTACTCTTCTGCTTCCTTTCAGTCTGGGCTGTGGGAACTTCGAGTTTTTCCACTAAAAGATGAAGAGGTAGAAGCTTTACTGTGCCAAGATCAAGTAACGAATCAGACTGAAATGTCAAGTGCAACTTTCCCCAGCAACTCTTCCTGCACACCAGGCACACCCACTGCTTTGCCAGACAATGGCTATCCACCAAGAAAACAATCTACCCAAGAGTCAGAAGACTGCAAAAGCATTTGCCTGGGAAGCAACAGTACAAGGAGACAAAGGTGACAGGGAATAATGTGGTTCATTATGAAAGCCAATTAAGGTGGAGAGAAGTGTAAGGTAAAATCTCTCATTCACACAGCATATGACAGCACAATTCAAAACCTTTATGTTAGCTGCGTATAATATATTTTCTTTCTTGCTTTGCAACAGGCAGGATAAATCCCAAAGACAACACTTTCTTCTTCCTGAACCCCAAGAGAAAGTAATTATTTCAAGCTGGAAGTCTAATATTCCCAATGTCGGGAGTGGGCGCACATAAATTGCTGGCACCATTCACTTTCTGTTATCATATTGCCACATTTGTCAATAATCATCCTTTTCTGTTTGTTTGTTTTCAAATGCATATCTGGTTCTAGTGGACTCTGGTGCAGCAGGAGATGCTGTCTACCTTATCCAACAACTTCAACTGAACACAGAAAAACTACTTGAAAATAGTGGGGATAAGCGTTAGCCTCAGTTTATTTTCCTGCGTGGCATGACCATGGGGCAAAAACCTGTCTTTCTAACTGCATGTGTAAGGTAAGGGTAGGTGAGAAGCAGCAGTTCAAACCAGGGGATCTGGAAGCCTTGCATCTAGCTTAAGTCATGGCTCTCAGTAGCGCCAGGGCACGTTTCATGTTGAAGTCCTCAAGCAATAAGGCAGGAGTAGCCCACTGCATTGCCATAGTCAATGTATCTGACACCTGGAAAGCAGGGTCTCTGCTTCAGGCCTGTGGGGAGGGAGAGACAGGAGCAAAGAGGGGTCGAGCCAAATCAGTGATACAGCCCATGGAATGTTGTGGTTTGGATCATCTTACTTCCTTAGTCCTTCAGTAGCTAATGAGGCTCATAATACTTTGCTTTAATATTTTAAAGTCTTGTTCCAATTTCTGTACAGTGCCTTGTAAGAGTCTCATAAGTATGCCAACATTTGGTGACTAGCTGGAAAGGAAAAGATGATTGATGTCTTGAAGAGCAATAAAAAAAAAAAAGCCCCAAAGCTTTCCATTGTGATTCTGGATAGATTTTTCATTTCCCAATGTATTCACAGTGAGGAAACAAAGGCAAGTTGTTTAAACTTGCATCTAAATAGCATAGCTTGGAATGTATCTGCAATCCCAAGAGGTATTAACAAAGATTAAACATTGAATGTAGGTATAATCCATCAACAGGCAGTTTTTCTGTGTAGGACAGTTGAAGGCAATTTTATAGGAATCTCTGTTTTTCATGCAGTTTTCTTCCATGTGTAATATCTGGAATGGCACTGGACAGATGACCCAGTTTTAGTGTCAATTTTTTTTTTTTTGTCAAAATGACAGGAAATACACACTGGGCATATGAAAACAGTTCAGTAAAGTTTCAACACTACAGCCTATTGCTACATTGTAGTTTATTGCACATTCTGATTATTTTTTTAAACACTTTTTTAACACTGGTTTGTCTTAAACTTGAATCTTGCCTCAATGTCTGATACAATAATCTTTGATGCAAGGTTGTTTTTTTAATTAAAAGTTATTTCTATATATGTTGTATATAGTCTGAATTTGATGGCTTTTTAGAAGTGAAGAAGTAGCAGCAATACTTCCTCTTGGCATAGAGTTCTGCTTGGCCTGCAAACCCACTGCAGCTTTGCATGGTACTGATGCTGTGCTTATGCTGTGAGGCCAAGGCCCCCCTCAGTGCCTCACTACAGAGGTGTCTGTTGACCTCTCTCTTGCCCTGCATGTGCATCTGCTTCCAGGAAAAACTTTCTGAAAGGTCAGTGTCTCAGATGTTTTGCAGGTCTTTTCCATTCCCCTATCTACTCCTTAGGAAGCCTGATCTGACCAGCTTTCACCCAGCTTTGTTGTAAGGTATGGGTTTCCTGTGTTGTCTGATCCGTGGGGCAGAGAGAGGAATTCCTGCACTTTAGGAGAGGGGACAGACCAAGTAAACCAGCCACCCAGGCCAGCTGCCTTCCATGTCCTGAAAATGCTGCCAGGAGATGGAAGTACAATCCAATCTGTTACAGGAGGGTTTTTCTTTACTGGAGGGTGGAAACAGAAGGGTGTTAAACAGAACAGCTCCTGTGTCAGAGGAGCTGGGTTATCCCAGTTTGGGCAGCCTGGGGAACTGCAGGGAACAGCTGCTGGGTACCTTGTCCACTGCAAGGGCTGCAGAGGCAGGTAGTGGTATGAGCAAGGGGAACCCTGTTAGCTGAGTTCCCTCTTGTATGTTCTTGCCAGCCCTGGTGGGAACTTGCTATTGCTTCATGAGACAGCAGTAGAAAGGCTAGCTAGAAAAAGGCTGAGCAGGCACAAGACAGAAGTAAAATGTCTATTTGGTCATCACCCCAGTCCACTCACGGCAGAAATCTTTTCTCCAACAGCTGCCTCTCAGCTGGCTAGGCCTGTGACAGCAAACTGTGGCTTAAGAACAGTGCCAGAGCTGTTCTCCTACCACAGTACCAGTACAGGGCTGTTCCAAGGGTGGTGCAGAGCTCTGCCATCAACTGAGCAGGATATGTGTGTGTGGCAGGAACAGGCTGCATTTGCCCCAGCACCTGCCTGCCTGCAGCATCCCTCCAGCTGGCAGGGCCAGGTGGGCAGTGCTGTGTGCACATGGCAAGTGAGATGGTTCTCAAGAAGCTGCAGACCAGTGCCCTGCCTTCTCTGTCTCTACTCTGTGTCTTGGCTCCAGACAGGGAGACATCTGATTTTTCTGCAGCCCCCTTTCAGTACTGGGACAGGGTTAAAAGACTTGCTGAACTCAACTTGGTTCCAGGACCAGTCCTCTCCTTTCATTTTCCCTCTACCACAAGCAGCTGCAATCAGCACTGGTACACTGGTACTGCCTGCAGCCCATGTCCTGGCACAGCTGGACTCCCACCTCCAGACAGTTCCATTTTGCATGAATGCTGATGCAAGGAGGAAGCTGTACCTGTTGTGGGAGCGGGCTGAGGCCTTAGGGCCAGGCTCATCCTTGAAGCCGTAAAGTGTGCAGAATCTCCCCTGCTTGCTTTCATTCCTTTTCAAAGTTTTAAACAGAAAACAAAACCCCAGACAAACCCCAACCTCTCTTTGGCTGTTAAGCTATGGAAACAGCTGTTAGTGCTGCTCCTACTGCTGTGGCTGAAGGTATTACAAAGAGTAACTGTGAAAAACCAACTTAAAACATAATGCAGCAAGGCCCCCCCCATATGAAAGTGGATGTTTGCAGCTGCACAAAACCATTTTCCATGTGCTTTATTTACCATGTTCAATTGAGGCATTTTTTTAACACCACTTATGTTCTGCTTCCTGCTGCTATGAGGGTTTAAAATGCTTCATCTCTGCATCCAGGATCTTAATGGCATGTAAGTACAAATAAGAATTTTTAAACCCTATTAAAACTAAGCTCTGTGTGCATCTCCTGCAGTGTTTTATCTTGCTCAGGGGCTGTGTGGGCTGTACCACCCTGTGCAGCACATGTGCAAGCCCAGCGTGACTTGGCTCTGTCCGAGTTGTTTTCATCCCATTTTCCAGTTCAGACAGACCTGGGCTGTCACACCACTCGCCTCAATCCAACAGGCTGTGCTCTCCCTTATTGCTAAAACCTTACAGAGGATTGCAACATCTCATGGGTCTGGGGTTTATTCAGCCCTGGGGAGACCATGCAGGCAGCTCTCTGGGTTTTCATGTCAGCACTCAGTTCCAGTCCTGGGACTCAAGGCTTGCTACTGAGTACAGGAGGACAGGCCTAAACAGGCCCCAAACAGATCACAGGTGAGAAACTCAAATAGTCTTAAGCATTAAAGTACAAGAATCATTCATTACTGTGATTTCATGGACATGGTCACTAACAGATTTAACCTTAGATCTGTAAAAGCTGTTGCAGGAGGAGTCACCCTTATAAACCCACCTGGGTGGAATTCAGATAGAAGCAATTAATTTTACTTTGTGGGTGTAACATCTCTCCCATGAGACCCCTAACCCAAGAGTCAATGCAAGTGCAAATTTACTATCCTTAAAACAATTACAAAATGGCTACAACCTATGAACAGAGAACATACCATAAGGTTCCACAAAGCTCAGTACCATCAATTACCTAGCACAACTTGGGTGTCACCCCCAAATTAATTAGGAAAAAGGCAGAAATAATTTGATTACCCTTTCAATTCTGCTTACACTGAACTACAGGAGGTTAGTATACTACAGTTGTCCTACTGCTTTCAACAGCATGAAAAGCCAGACTCCACATTCTGAACTAGCATTTTCATTTCAGCTGGCTGGTGTCCAGCCTGCATTTTAGCTACCAGAGCCATCATTGTTTGTCCATGCATACACTAAACTCTACACTGGTTCTTTCCAGAAGCATGGATAACCTACTGTAACACACACCCAAGAGCCCTTGGGACTATCGCTTTTCATGGCCAAGCTTGCTTTTCGCAAACCTCTTCTGAAATATCTCTCGGTACAATAGGTCCAGACAACTCCATTTTTCTTGTGCCAGTTCCCAAATGGGGTTGCAGGTGGAAACAGGAAGCAACATTTGTTCACCTAAACCATAACTAGCCATGCAGAAAAAAACGTGGCAGTTCAGCTATTTGAGATACTTGTGTAGAGTGTCTGAAGTAGCCTTAGCTCCTGCTGCTTACCAAGGGCAGTGGCCCTTGCTGTGGAGCACCCCTCAGGGCCCAGGCTCAGAAGGGCTGCACCAGCCCTGGCACTGCCTCAGCAGCTGCTGGGTGACACCTGCCCAGCGCTGCTGCAAAGAGAACACACGTGACTTTGGCCCTGTGGAAATGGCCCAGCTGCAGCTGCTGAGCCTCCTGGCCTGGCCCCCCAAGGCAGCAGACTGTTTGCAACCCTCCTGTAATTGTAACTTCAAGGGAAAAATACCATACAGAATACCATGAAATATTTAAGAGTCAACAATGCTAATTAGAGCCATGAGAGACAGGTCTGCCTAAAAATGGCCTGCTCAGTCTCCTCCAGTGCACTGTTATTCACCTTTCATGTGCCCAAACAGGCCAGGCCTGTGGACACAGCAAATTGGACTGATAACTATTTGGTTCCACAAGCTCTTATACAGACCCATCTCCAGGCATTTCAATCTACGGATCTCTACCCTTTCTGGATGTTACCATCTTAATCATTTACTCAGACATATGTACAAACCAAGGAGATTGTGGAACAAGATAAAGCTTTTTACTTATCTAAAGAGTATTAAAGCAGCATTCTTCTGAGGATTTCCATCACTTCCAGGAATTTCAGACACAGCTGTCTAAACTGGCTATTTGAAAGGTAAGTGAGAAGACATTCCCTACTTCTTGATCTGGTAAAGATGCTGCACTGACTTACTTGATGCTGATTTCTATAGGCCAAGTACTTCCAATGCAACAGAGGCAAAGGACAGGAACATTTCTACCCTCATTGGAATTTTTTTTTAGCCCTCTTAAGCTGCCTTTTCCCTACACTTACTCCTAAACCCACTTATTTATGACAGCTTCAAGAATTTAACACACCAAGGGAGGGGTGTTTAATGTAGTGGAAAAGTTTTGTAGGAATGCACAGATCAAATTACAAAATACAGACAGCAGAAGGCAGTTTGATTAAGAGTCTTCCACAAGAGAGATTCTTGTGGTGATGCTACACTCTCCTAGCAAGCAACAAATTGACTGTAGTTCAATCCAGTCAGCATTAGAGGTTGTGCCACAAAATTAGCCTCCACGAAATCAAGAGACAGATTCAAACCATTGCATTTCCAACCCTGAAAGCCACTTTGCCACTGCAGCTTCCTTAATTGCAGTGAAGGAATGATTCCTCTGTTCAGCAGCAAGAAGTTTCTGAAGTTGGTGTTCATCCAGCCCTTGCTTATGCACAAGAAAAGGGTTCTCCTGCATGCCCAGAGCCTTCTTGAACACGGCTTGGGCGGGTCTCATCGATCCAGACTGCGCTTCTGGGCTGCTTCTGAACACACATTCCTGAGGAGGTTGATCACAGACCTTGGGTCTGCGCTCTTCATAATCGCACTGCCAGACACAATCATATTGGCACCTGCCTGGGAGACAGCAAACACCTGCTCAGTCACAGGAACAGAGCCACTGCCTACAGCTTGCCTGGAAAACACCGGAGGTTGTGAATTCTAGGCTGGTCTGCAATCAAGTGGGACATGAGTGTCATACCCCTAACTGCAACCCCAAATCAAGCTCAGAAAACACAGCTCTTCCCAAATACGTTGTTTCTTCATCACATTGCTCCTATTTACACCAACATAAAAGAAACAAATTTCTTCAGCTTAGGGGAAGCTTCAATAGCTACTATTTTTAAAAAGGCACAAAATTAGAGCTCAAAGAGATTTTGATATTAAATGTGTTTTACAGTTCCCTCTGAAAACTAAAAATTTCTCCTAAGCTTTATTTTCTTGGAGTTGAAAAGTCTCTCAGCACAGTGACTGAGAATGCTGCTCTGCTGCAACCTCTTACCTCTGCGCACTTATGGATGGTGTCAGGCCCAACTCCTCCATCCACTTCTATATCCAAAGAGGGAAACTGTGTCCTGAGCCACTGAACCTGAGGAACCAGATAAAAAGTTGGGCACTGAGCTGCTACCCTATAGCTTCTCATACATCTAGACAAGGTTTATCTTCTTCACCACTGTACTCCCCTACTGTTAAGTAGCTTTTAGCTCAATAAATAATGAAAGAGAAACATAGTTTACCTTTGGCATCATGTCTTCCATAAATTTCTGTCCTCCGAACCCAGGTTCTACTGTCATCACCAAAGCCATGTCTATCTGATTGGCCCAAGGTGCCAAGTGTTCAACTGTAGTGCCAGGCTTGATGGCCAAGCCAACCTGCAGGAAGGGAAGCCAAATCCAAGTGCACCTTAGGATTAGTGCACCTTAGGGCAAGATTGGCCTGAGCTCAGCACAGATTCCTAGGGAAGTAGTTACATGACTGTGTAATGGCAGGAAGAACAGGCCTCTTTATTTAAAAATTCCCAATTTTCTTCACTAAAATTCAAGACTGACTTCATGTACAGTGTGTTAGGGCTGCATGTGCCAATCCTAGACCACCTGAAGTGGCAACAGTAAGTTTTTAATAAGATCATGGAATCAAAGTATCTTGACTTGGAAGGGACCCACAAGGTTCATCAAGGCCAACTCCTGGCCCTGCACAGACACCCCACCAATCCCACCCTGTGCCTGAGAGCACTGTCCAAGTGCTCCTGGAGCTTTGGCAGCCTCGGAGCTGTGACCATTCCCTGGGGAGCCTGTCCACCACCCGACCACCCTCTGGGAGAAGGACTTTCTCCTGATATCCAGCCCAAACCTCCCCTGACACAGCTGCAGGTCATTCCCTCGGGTCCTACCACTGTTCACCACAGAGAACCTGCCAGCAAGGCAGCTGTTAGTTAAGCTGAGCGCACAAGGTGTGTGCTCCCCTCACCTTCATCCCATTCTCCCGAATGTCCTTTATCAGCGCCCCGGGATTGTCCGTCGCTTCTAGATGGAAGGTGTACTGGTTTGCACCAGCGACTGCCATGGGCTTCACCCACTGCTCTGGCGCAGCCACCATCATGTGCATGTCTGGAAGAGGAGAGCGAGCGGGCAGTGGGCCCGAGTCCCGCTGCAGGAGGGGCAGCGCCCCGCAGCCCCCGGCCCTTACCGAAGAAGGGCTCCTGGCCCAGCCGCTTGCGCAGGCTCTCCACGACGGGGTGGCCAAAGGTGATGTTCGGGACGAAGTGTCTTGGGGCCGAAGAGAGAGACGCGCCCACCCACAGGTTACCCCGTGCCGGCCGGGAGGGGCGGGCCGCTCCGCCCGTCCCCCGCGCCCCCGGCCCGGCCCGGCCCGGCCCGGCCGCTCCCGCCCGTCCCCGGCGTTACCCGTCCATTACATCCAGGTGCAGGTAGTCGGCCCCGCAGTCCAGCATGCGGCTGCACTCGGCGCCCAGCGCCGCCAAGTCGCTGTTGAGTATGGAGGGCCCGATCCGACACCCGGACGCCATCGCTGCCGCCGCGGCTGCTGCCGGGACGGAGGGCGGGCCGGCCGGGCTGTGGGAGGGCCGGGGCGGTGCCCCCGCCATCTTGGGGCCGCTGCTCCGCCCTCTCGGCCGTGCTGACGCGGCACCAGCCCCAA
>VWZP01008828.1:149243-270190 GCA_013396995.1 Dicaeum eximium | reverse complement strand
TAACCCTTGTGTAGGTGATTTTAAGTTCCCAACCAAGGGTATTTGGCCCCCCCCCCCCAAAGCGCAGTTCCAGCCCCAGGCCGGGCAGACCCAGTGCCCAGCCCAGTGCCGCCGCAGCCCCGCGCCGGGCCTGGGAGCAGCTGGGTAAACATTAACAAGCCCTGTCGGCATCCCGGAACAAAACCGCCTACGAAACCCTTCAGAGCGCGAGAGATCGACCGTGTTACGCAAGAGACAAACACAGAACTCTGCCCTTTGCCGTCGTTCGTTTGTATTTAATCCTCGGGACAACGTTTGCATAAAATGCTGAGGCAACGGGACCGACTGACACGTGGACAAAAGACAGGCACAGCCGGACATTGCTGAACACGACATGCGCTTAAGGCGTCTAACACTAGGTAAAGCAGCATCGAATGTCTTCACAGCAGAAATAACACCAGTTCTGGTACAGAGATACCGGAGGAAAGCACAAACCAGCTAAAGTACTTTGTATGCCACTCATCAGGACGGCATTAAATGCAGCTGATATGACAGTAAAACGCATGGGAAGGCAGGCTGACAGGCTGGCCTGTCTGTGTCATCTCTCAACAATCATCCCACAAAACCAAAGCCAGCTGCCCAGCCACCTGGATAAAACTAAATTACAGAGTACATCATTTATAAGTTGCATTGATTTCTAGTAGACATTAAAAAGAGGCATTTAAGTCCTTGCTATGGCTTACTACTGTGGATTCACTTGTGACAGTGGAAACTTGAAAGTTATATACACTGAACTAAATGAAGTAAATCACAGTTATTTTGTCATCTTTAGAGCAGAGCACTGTGGGAAGGCCTCTACTTTTCATTAAGGAAGATTCTTCCTCATTTTCTGCAGAAAAGGTCACTCTGTAAAGTGCACCATGAATTCTCTATGTGTTGTGTCCCAGCTCATGTCTGAAGCTCTCCTGCCCCTCAGACTGCCAGTGACCAAGCCTACCTTGGGACTTAAAAGTGAAGCTGTGGGGTTTTTTCTCATTTGTGCGTCAGTGTTAGCAATGAAACTTAACATCTGGAATGTAGCAATTCTTGGAGTGACCTCTGAGCTAGGAGCTCATCTACAGCAGCATCCTACAGGTAGCTGGCACTGGCTCTAGTGCACTAAGGAGATAAAAGCAGTACAGCATGTTTTGATCAGCAGAGGAAACAGTTTGTTATCCCAGACATCCGTCGGGACACTGTCACCTCTCTTACAAGACTAGGTACCCTTTGGAGCTGCATTAGAGCACCACCTGTACATTACATAGCCCCAAATATGTGGGGGATATAGGTGGTGCACTATAAAAATACTTGCTTTTTCAGCCCTGCTGTTCCCAAGACATGCTGAGATTCTCCTTCTCTTACCAGCGGAGTGGCAGCAGAGCATGCTCAGCACCTGGGAGAAAAATGGCTTTTGCTCTCTTGAGAGGTTTAATGTGAGTGAGTTCCCTGCCCAGACTGGTGTGCACAGCTCCTGTCAAATGTGAGCATTTGGCAAATGCCAGGCAGCACAGCCTAAGGTTTCACAGGCTGAAACCTGCTCTCAAGGTGTGTGGTTAATTGTTTTAGCCCCAGGAAAACCTGTGTGCTGCACTACAGCAGCAGGGCAGCCCTCCCTAGGGTAGTACTTCGACAGCTATTTCAGAGCCAGTGAGGAGAGCTGCAAGTCCTTTCTTTGGAGATGGCTGGAAGGATATAATTTCCCTCCTTAGTAAGGCTGGTTTATGATGTGTGTGTCCAAATTGCAAGCCCTCAGGAGCCAAAGTGGTAATTAACACATTTTAGATACTCTCAGGATGATCCAAAACATTTTCCTCTGCACAATAATGACATGATTATAAACTCCAGTTAGTCTAACACGAGCCAAAAAAGGCAGTGTATGATTCCCAAAGGTAGCTTTGGGCATTGCTGATGATTTCATGGCTTGTTTCACAGCTATTTTGCAGTTTGCCTGTCAGCAGCTAATGGCTAAATTCACATTTCAGTGTAATTCCATGATGCTGCTGCAAAACCCCTTAACTCAGTTGTGACTTCAGCTGATCCCCCCAGGGATCTCCACCTTCTATAAATGTTACATACATTTATCTAATACTTGCAGCCATGAATGTTACATACATAAAATGGAACCTCTTAAAATACAATCTCAGCATGCCAAAAATAGATTCTTTCATCAGGTTTCTGCCCTGCAATATCCATCTTTTGTTTACAATGTACATATATATTTATATATATAGTAACATGAAAATACCATATATAAATATTTACTTTAAATTTCTCTACGCACATCCAACAGCATCAGGGGAGCAGCTGCTTGGGACCACAGGGTCCACACATTCCAGATGCAGCTTCTTGGAGGTTTTTTTTTTTAAAGTGTGGAGATGAATAGCTTGGTACATTAAAGCAGGACAGTGTGGGCTATTTATACCACCTGCAGACCACTCAGCCCCTGCCCATCTGTGTCTGTGGACAGCAGATGCATTCCTGCTAATGGTATATACTGTATTTAGTTTCACAGAGCAAATATTTTTGTAGCACAAGGGCAATATTTTACAGAGTGGAAAGGAACTAACAGACAAAAGTAAACTCAGCTAAAGTCTGCAGTGCAAAAAAAAAGAAAGTCTAATTACTCTGTGGTGCTTATCGTTGCTCTGCATGTTAGGAACAATGGTCCCAGGCTTGAGAAAACCAAGCTTTAGATTGGTACTTTCTGTCAGTGTTTTCACTGTTTTCAAGGTGTAAGAGCCTTGGATTCAGCTGCTGTGCAGCCCTCCTCTCAAAAGCACTACAAAAATAAATCATGGGCACAGTCTCAGAAGAGACTTCTCTGTCTCACACAGTCCAACAGCCCATTACCCAGTGAGGCTGCTGATCACAGTACATGGCTGCCAGGTCAGGGCTCTTTGGACCACGTTTGCCTACACACCCCTATCCTGAGAATTCTGTACAAATTCTTGGTTCCTGTGGTCCTGCCCTGAACTGAAGAGATCTCACAAATAGAAATTTGCCAGTCTATAGCAACCGGCTGATAGCTATTTCCTGCTTTTGGATAATAAAGTGCTCTTGTTTCAATTAGTTACTATTTAGCAGGGAACTCTAAGGAAAGGTACACCTTTCCTTCCTCCTCCCACTGCTGTGCTTCCCCAGGAGTTAAACATGAGATTCATCTAGATCAACATCCGTCTCCCCAAGCTCCACATGCGCGAAGCTGAAGTGAGTAGCCAGCAAAGGATTCTCCATGCCGTTGTCCTCACTGATGTGCAGGACAGTGTCCCCATGCTGCAGCAAGCTGGTGGTCTCCAGGCCAGTGTAGTCCTCGGTGTCAGAGAGCTGGGGGGGTGGGGTGCTCTGTGCTGTTGTTGGCCGGGATTCCAAGCCCTCCTCTTTTTCCTTCTCCTCCTCAGCAGAGAGTGCCTCGCTCTGCAGTTGAGGACAGCTGGTGGTCAGGCTCAGAGAAAGCAGGAGGGAGAGGGAGGGAAAAGGAAAGGAAGGTCTATAAAGTATTATCTCATTCACATATACCTTTTACCATAAAGAACCGGGCACTTGCAGATTTTAAATCCCTTAAAATTATACCTAACAATATATTTTTCTGGTGAATCAAATTTACATCAAAGATCAGAAAGGTTATCTGATTTGAGTCATTAACACTTCCTCATTTCACCTTTTTTAGCATATGGCTTCAAACTGAGAGTAGGTTTACATTAGATAGTAGGAAAAAATTCTTTATACTGAAGATAGTGAGGCATTGGAAAAGGTTTCCCAAAGAAGCTGTGACTGCCCTATCCCTGGAAGTGTTCAAGGCCAGGCTGGACAGGCTTGGAGCAACCTGGTCTGGTGGAAGGTGTCCTTGCACATGGCAGGGGGTGGAATGAGCCCAAACCATTCTGTGATTCATTCTATGATTCTGAAGACAGAGATCATTCATTCGTTCATGGCAAAGGACATAACCGCAAATGACACTGGATATCTGGGCATGTAAAAGTGATTTCAATTTCACTGATGTGTTAAAGGGATGACTGGGATTGTCCCTGCACCATCCTCAGTGGGGGCCAACACAGAAAAATCTTGGACAAGCAATTTATTTTGCAATGTGATGCTTAAACTGTCCTGTGGCTTTGATGGACTCCTTCCTTAAGGAGCCATCTCTCAGGGAGCAAGCTGTGAAAACCTGTTGAGGACAGCCTGCCTTGGTGATTAGGTCTGAAAGACTATGTGATGGGAAGACGGAAAGGGAAGATGCAGAAAATATGTTTTCAAATTAAGAAGTGTTGCATAGACCTGGAAGGGAATAGCTTTAGAGAAGCAGGGGGCTTGACAGCAAACAGCCTAAAGAACAGACACAGAGGAGAGTTTGCTGTCTTTACCCTCCTGCCAGCTTTCATCACAGTGCTGTAATGCATCCAGCGCTTCCCCCTGCCCGGGACGGGGCAGTGCAGGGACACAACCCCACCAGTCATGTTACCTGGCCGTGAAGATCAGCCACAACGATGGCAGGCGAGGAAGTCAGCACAGGTCTGCTGAGGGGCTCCTGCTGGCTGCTGGCCTGGGGGCTGCTGTGGCCGCAGCCCAGCTGCTGTGCCGGCGGGTCCACGGCGCACGCTGCGGCTGCCTCAGGCTGGGCTTCAGTGAACGTCACCGAGCGCTTCTGCTCCACTGAAGGGTGCAAAGCCCAGAAAACTCAGGGTTAAAAATTGGGAGAAATACACAAGAAAAGAAGAGAGAGAATCCCTGGAGGTTTTACAACTAAGACAGGAGTTGTGGTTCCTTCCGTCTTTATATAAGCTGTCTAATCGGCCTCTAATCTAAAAGTCTTTTATGCTGGGCTTCCACTAAAGCCACAGCAAGGCTCTGGGATCTCCTGAAGTCTAGCCAGCACTCCTATCCTTGTCATGGCCTGGTGAGAAAAATACCACCCATAACATCTTTCCATTCCAGAAGAATACACTGAATTGAATTCCCATGTAAGTTAGGCATTTCTGTCCTCAAATAAAAAAGCTGGCATGCAAAAAGATAGGAGAATTGCCCAAGGTTTTGCAGAAAATATGAGAAAAGAAAGGGCAACAGATAGCCCCTCATTCCTGCAGACTAAGTCCATTAGCCAGGAATAACAGAAGAGCACTGAGTAAAGACAGCTAGACTAAAAACTTAACAGTAAAACTGATATTCTCATTCCTGCTCTTAATTATTTTTGGTTAACTCTTATGTTTCAAACATCTCCAGCAGTGGTGTTGCTCCAGCACGCTCCTGCTGAGCACCTAGAAACCTAGAAAGTTCACAAGTAACCTTTGCTCTTCCAGGTGTTTCCTCCAAAGCTCACTGCTCACTCCAAATGGTACAGAATACAGCCACCTGCTAAGTTTGGCAGTGCTGACTTCTGGAAATATACAGCACAGACTGAAACAGTCCTACATTCATTTCCATATACAGTCCTTAAAGCTCTGTACTGCTAAGTTATGATGTCCTTCTTTCTACTACTCTCGATAGCATCTTCAAACATGCACATCTGGAGGTTTTGGATAAGGCATCCTGACTAGAGGAAACCCATCCCCTAAATTCTCCACAACTCTTGGAAACAAGATAATTCATCGTCCATGTTCTGTTTGAACTTGAAAACCTCTGGAGAAACCATCAAAGTGTTTTGAGGAGGAGGATTTCTGATAGGATATCCATGTACTAGGAAAACGTATAAAGCTGCTGGGACTTCACTTTAATGTAAGCTACTAACAACCTACTATTCCTTTAGGCTAAACCCACAGCATTTTCTGCTTTGCAGTGTGGAGTGCTGATTCTGGAAATGCAGCAGTGCCCTACCGCAGGGTTTTGGCTTTGGCTGGATGCTCCGCCGCGTGGTTGAAAGTCGAGCTCCATGACGGCTCCGAGGTTCCGTCTGAGTTTTCTGACGCGACAGCAGCGGTCGTCGCAGCTAAACATCGGAACAGAGAGTTAGGCTGATGTATTCACATACTGCACAGCTTCTTCTCTGAAAGGGGAACACTGTCTGTACCTCTGATGTCCACTCACTCTACTCTCAGCAGATATGTGTTCTAAGGTTTCCATGGCTCACACATTTCCTTCACAGGAACTTCTCGGCTTTGTGCCTTTTCAGTCTCAACACTGAATGTTATGCAGTGCAGATTGCATGACCATCATTTAATAATAAGAAAAAAGCCTGCAGAGGACAAGACTGAGGAATTTAATACAAAGGGCACCTCCTCTCTTAGGGATTTGCCTGGCTTCACACCTATGATTTCTGCTATGGTTCCTGCTAAGTCAAGGGACTGCACTAGTATAGCAAAAATTCGGTAGAAGGGACACATCACATCCACACCTCATGACCAAACAGCCACATAGCAGAAAAGCCAAACCAAATGACGCAGCAGGAGAGAAGGTTTGTTTACTGCCTGTGTCCTCACCTGCCGTAGGCCTCTCTTCCGCCCCAGGGGCTGCTGCAGAAGGAGGTTCTGCTGTCCCGGCTCGCTCTGCACACTCGCCACCCTGTTAGATGGTGACAGCATTAGGCCAAGTACAGAAGCACGCTGTGTAACTAGTAGGTGACCTGGCAATTGGGACTAAAGTAAATAAATAAACAAGAGATCGACCAACCACTAATGGCACAGTCACTTCAAAGAGCAGCACTATCTTTGAAGGATGGGAGGAGACATGTCTATTGGGTTGTGGCTTCCGGGGCTTAGGAAAGGGTGGGAGGTGGAGTCATGGTATTCAGGACTTGGCCACGCACAGGTAGCATCCAAATATAAATAACTGCAGATTTCAGTTTTCAGTCATTGATTGATGCATCCCATTGAGCAGCACTCACTTCTCTGCATCCTTTGCCACACCAGTGAAGGCAGGAACACCAGCTTCCTAGCTCAAAAGCCTTCTTGTCTGCTTTTCCTTTATTCAAGGACAATGTTGTAAAAGCTATTTTTTTCCTTCCCAAATAAGACTCCATGGCCTCATCACAATTTTGTCATCTGGTTTTAATTTCAAATTAAGTCAACAAACAAAAAACAAATGCAGAGTGACAAAGGATCCATTCACATAATGGATGCATGAGTTATGTGAACAAGGCCCCACACTCAACACTTGCAGCCTCAAATCTTTTTGTGACTAACAAACAAAAGAGACAAGTAAACAAAAATTAGAGTGAGAGAGAGAGATAAACACAGTTTTTTGGTTTTTAATATACTGGCACAAAATATCTGAAAATCTGCAGTAGAAGAAACTTTAGCAATAAAACATACTTGGCTTTGTACCATCTCACACTACCATTCAACTGACCATTTAACCTACTTAATATAAAAATACCACCCTCCCCTCACTTTTATCAAAGCACTGTGTTCCTCCAAACACTGGACATTTAGCAGTCGGAAAACACTTTAGCTGAGAGACTTAAAACTACAGTAGTCACTAGCAGTTAAGATAGACTTCTTTTAACTCAGGCAGCTGCCTTTTTTAAGCCAGACTGGAATCCACTGAGCAACATATCCTATTTAAGCAACTTCCAGCTACAGCTGGTATACACAGTGTTGAAATCTAAAGGAAAACAACATTCTTTCTCTAGATACTTCCCCTGGATCGCCCTGGGGATCCAGGGAGTTTGTCAGTACCACCAAGAGAATGAAGGCTAATCACCTGACCATGATGGGATGGAGGAAGAAGACAAACCTAGGGACACGTTCAGACAAGACATGGAGGATGGCTGTGGAAAGGCTTAAAAAGCTTTGTCTTCTGAGCAGCTCTTCATTTTGGCAGAAGTTACTGATTGGTGAAACAGAACATGGAGGGTTTCCTGTTCTGCTTTGGGGCTGTTGGGGTTTAGGATTTTTCCTTTTGTTTCTTTCTCTGATGGAATTTTGTCCCATCTGTCGCTAAGAAACCATAACAACTGATACTTAGGAGAGACAAGAGAAGTTTCTATGGGAAAGGTGTAGCTGGCCACTCTCTTAACAGAGGGGTTTCTCTTGGAAGGGCAGATATACTGCAAGAATTGTGCTGGGGGAGAAGGGGCTGGTGTGGCTCCTAGCTCTCTTGCTCTCTTGGCTTCGGCGGAGGATGCTCAAGCTGCTGCTAGGGGAGGGAATTCACTGCTGCCGCCAGAGCCCAGCCCTGCCCCGCTTTTTCCTACCCTAGCTCAGTGTTTGTTCATGAGAGCAGCCATTGAACTGGGACCTTATTGACACCCTGCCTCCCTGGAAAGGACCTTGCCATCTGTTCAGGTGCCCCACGGGAAGAGACTGGCACTCTGACCCTCTCCCCGTTCCTGGAGGGTGCACCTCCCTGGCTGGTGTGGCAGCTGCTGTGGAGGAGCCCGGCTGCCGCTGCCCAGCCCTGCTGCTTTCTGCCACTGCCTCGGGCTTTTTTTGCTGCACTCTAACCCACACCCCCTGCCTGCTGCGACACCCCGCGGCTGCTGCTGCAGCAGCGGCATTTCTGCTACCTCTTGTTTGCTACCCTGGGCGAGCCTGCCCTGCCCTTCCAGCCGCTGCTCTGAGGCTCCTGCTGCAGCCCCTCTTGGCCATTCAGCCCGGCCGCCATTGCCGGTGAGGGACAGCGCTGCGCCACAGCGCCCCCTGCAGGAGCGGGGGAACCACTGCACCCGCCCTGCCCGGCCGGGAGCCAGCAGCGCCCCTGCTGGCCGTGAGCGGAACTGCACCGCAGGGAAAGCGCCTGACGGCCGAGAGAGGCTGGGACGGGTCTGTGCTCTGTTTTTTATATATATATATATAAAAGTAAAGGTCTGTTATTCCTTTTCCCATATCTTTGCCCGAAAGCCCCTTAACTTCAAAGTTATACTAATTTGGAGGGAGGGGATCATATTTTCCTTTCCAATGGAGGTTCCTGCCTTCCGTGGCAGACACCTGTCTTTCAAAGCATGACAGGGCAAAGTCTGGTTACCTGATCTGAAAGCCTTATTCTTTCCTCCCTTTCATTTAAACTAAAGCCAGACTTTGCACTGAACCCTATCCATGTGTTTCTATCAGTTCTACAGAGGAGACAGTGGGAAACTTTGAGGAGAGAGACATCTTGGGACCCTGACGCTGTTTATCTTTTGGTTGACAGACTACAGCCTAATAATCCTGGGCATGCCCTCAGCAATCTCACCACAGCTGCACTGCTTTGGAAAAAGAGGAAAAGCTTCAACAAGCTCAAAGCCAAAAAAAACCAAGTTACATTTGAGTCCTGTTCTTCCTTAGACAGGTCTTCCAAATGAAATCACCAGTCCCTGGAACATCTATTCCAGATTTTCCATAGGATATTGAAAGTACCAAGCATCCTAAACACCACACAAACACCTGCCTAGGGATAAGCAGAGGTCTTAGAGTTACATCCTGTTAGTAAGAATATGTTCTTGACTCAGACAGTGACTGCAGCACATATCACTGGTAAGTCCAAAACCATCACATCTTTCCTTATTAAAGCAAAGAGACTACACTTAAATTAGTTTTTGTATTTGTGATCCAGACTACCTGAAATTACTTGGCAAATTTCCTTAATCTTCTATTTCTAAGATTACGTAAAAACTTACTCTTCTGAATTTCTAGAAGTTTTTACAGTGACTACCATTACATGAGTGAAGTAAGAACTAGCTGGAGAAGTTGTTGGAAAAAAAGTCTATTGGACTAGCTTTGAGAATACTGTTACATTTCTGATGAAGGAAAGGTAACTCTTAGTTCTCTGAGTAAAGAGACATGTCCGTAGCAGAAAGACTACAATTATATTCAGTACAAAACTGTTTACAGTGCTGAAACAAACTCACTTCACATGTGACATGAAAACACTTGAAAAAGTCATTAGATAACAGGTATACAGAAACTGCATGAGGGCACAGAGCCTATGCACGAGATAAAAACAATTCCCATGCACTGAAGACAAACAATAGGAAAACAAAAAATAAGCTGGACTTTGTGTCTCCCTGCTGGAGTCTAGGATTTTCAGCCTGGCTTATAACATAAGTGAAATGAGTTAAGTGAGCTGGTGGATGTTTACTTCCAGTACTGACTCATTACACAAATTGGTATAATCTGGGATGATCTTACAAGCTAAAATTGCAGATCCCTATTGCAGGGAAATGGTGGACCTGAGAGCAGCTGAGTTTTGTGGAGCTGCCTTGTGCACAGCCCAGTCCTGCTGTGGCTGTCTTTTTGCTCTCTATCCCCACAGTTTGAAGAAGGAAAGAGAGAGAGAGAAAGATAAAGACCACAAATTTCAAACAAGTGACTGAATTTTCAGCTTTCTTTTTATGAGGGTTTGTGAGGGTTTCTCTTCACATCAAAGAACAGAACTACTGATCTTGCTTCTGTGAAAACAAGCATGGCAGGCAGAGAGTTGGCTCTGTGCAGCCTGCCCTCCCTCCTTTTCTGTCTCGCCTGATTTACCAGACCTGACCAGGAATATACTGTTTTTCTGACAGCCCATGGGACCCAGCCAAGGAACACCAAATCAAGTGCCTTTTCAGCTGACAGTATATTTTCCCCCCACCCCCCATGGCAATGTGATCTGTAAGAATAGTTTTTATAAAGGACATAAGCCAGATTTATTTGGGAATAAGAAACAAGATTTTTTTCCTACCCAAAACAAAGATGCTCTGTCACTCTCTGAGTGTCTCTGTCAGGGGTTTATTTGCTACAGTAATGCTACTCCCATTGTATAGGGCAGAGGTGAGCCAAAGATCAAACCAACCCAAGTTTATGGATGCATGTTGCCAGCACTACAAGGAATGACAGTGCAGTCACACAGTGGGGGCCAAAATAAACTTTGTCGGATTGGCAAGTAAAAGAAGTGATGCTCAGGAATTACAAGAAAACCAAACCATGCAGGCAAAAAACCCCAAAAAACAACAATAAAAAAACCCCAAAAAACCAACCAACCAACCAACACTAAACAAAACAAAAACCAAACCAAAACCAAACCCAAACAAACAAAACAAAACAAAGAAAGCAACGAGTTTCAATGTCTGTTAAAGAGATGTACATGCCTGCCACACCATCATGGTAGAGCATCCCTAGAGATATGAATGAGAGGGTTGGTGGAGAATGGGTTAAATATATTGTATTTCCAGACACATCTCAACCCAGTTAGCATTAAATCTGCTGCTGCAATTGCCCTGGCAATGTGGATTCAATCTGATTTTTCCTGTTAGAAGCCATTAAGCTAGGATAGGCACAAACATTACAGGCAAATGTGTTTGTGCAACAGATTTCCATTACGGTGGCTTCACCTTTTCCTTTCTGATTTGGGAAAATATCCTGTCCTCTCAGATTATAACCACACCAGATCATGATGCCTCCTCAGCCTTGTACCCCAAGCTGGCTGAACACTTCAGTGGTCTCCCCTTCCTGCCTTCCCTGCTTTTCTTCAAGGCTGCATCTAATTGCTATAAACAAAGGGAAACAGACCATTATGTTTGTATTTGTCACAATTTGTTTAATTTATTTAAGGCTCTTAAATTTAATTTCTTAATTTCTTTATCTTAGTTATGACTGAACACCAGCTTATGAATTTAGAAAATGAGCCTAAAAAGTTAGCATTGTTTGCTAGCCAAAATCAAAGCTACATAAGAACAACTCAAGCTTGCTTTATTCAGAACTAATGTTCTTGAATGTAAAAACAAATTAACTCTGCCCTATAATCCCCATAGCAAAATAAGCTTCTGCAACATCTGCTTATTACTGTCCTTCAGAGGAAGAATCCAATTTTCACATTTAACAATGCAGTGGAAACATCTTTTCTTCATCACAGAGATCTAACCTAATCTTTTTAGACATATTTGCAGTGTCTTCATTCCTTCTTAAGACTTTGCAGCCCTGGTGCCTGTCCTTAAGACATTAGTGCACGCTCCTTGAAAGGATAATAAACCTCAGCAGAACTGACTCGCAAGTGCATCTGCTGACCCATTTGCTTTAGGAGATCTCTGTACCATGGAGCAGGGGGGAGGATAATATCCTGGTGCCTAGAGAAAATTTTTGCGACAGGAATTAATAGAAACCCATTGTGCAGCTGATCACATTCCAGGGCTCAAAATAAATGACTGTGTTTGAACACATTTATTGACTTAAGTGTCTCATACTGCTCAGCCTTACCACTATAATTAAGAGTGGCTGTCCCCTACTTAACAAGATCAGAACATTTCAAAACCAACACTGGTGTAACCAAGCACCAGGTCATTACAGCCTTAGCTCAGACACAGACCTTCCCCTTTATCCTCTTCCTCAGCTGCACTGAGTTTTTAGTGCTGCTGAAGGGACAACACAGAAGTTCTTTGATTGAATGATTTCTCTTCACCTCTTTAGCTCAGGTGACCATGCAGTCCATCTTACTTTGTCCAAAAAGCAGGTAACAGTACTCCTGCCTCTGCCAAGAAGCTGATGTCTTTTCCTAACCCATCATAGACCGGTCTGCCAGAGCAGGGTTCACACACACAAAGGACACTGTGTTGCATGGAATGAGCTCGGTGATAGCACTGATGATAAACTCTCCTTTTGTCAGCTCAGGAGAGTGAACAAACAAACACAGCAGCCTGTCCCCATCCCCAAAAGCCACTACCAACATCGAAACCCAAGCTAATGGAACAGAAACCATTCACACAAACGCCTCTCAACATATCCACAGCTTCCACTGGTGCAGGAATGAAATAGCAAGTTACCCTCCATGTTGCCAATGTACAGGGCCATGTTCTCCTGGGAGGAAGCAGAGATGCTCTTGGGACTAGCAACAGCTCTCCAGCCTCAAGAGGATGGGTTGAGAGGTGGGAGCACAGCAGCAGGGCAAGGAGAATGATTAACATGACGGATCTGGGTGTTAAAGGTGCAACCTTCCCTTCTAAGTTTACTCCTGACCCATTTGTGTTTGTTCCCCTGTCTATGGGTAATGAGGAACAGCTAGACCTGAACTCCAGCACTAACAGAGCCATTTTAGATAGGTATTTATGGTCCACCTGCAAGATTTCTAAGGTGTCATTTGAGAATTGAAAATGCTTTGCAAAATTAATGAGAATTACTGTAAAGCACCCACAAAACACTATATTCCACAGGACTTACCATAATTAGTTTTATCAGGGAATGGTAAAAAACTCAGGTTGATATTAACTCTTTTGTGGTGACAGCATGGTGAGATGAATTAAAAAACAGATGTCTCCATTCTACATAAGCCTCCAGACTAATGCTTATAACAGGATACAGCTAATGCCCCATGGATCATCTTTCTCATACCTTTCAAGCAATTGTTAAGCAAGGGGAAAACCCCAAGGCCAGCCTGCTGCTTCATTTACTACAGCTTTTGCTTTCCCCTTCTCCTTAGCCTTCTCCAAGTTATTGGCAATCAAAGCTGAAAACTGAAGATGGGTTGCTACACCTTTGACTTGCAGGCCTGAATATTGATGAGCCACAAGAGACAGAAATGGAGAGAGTGACAAAAGGTGAGGGGAAGAGACAGAAGGTTGGAAACAGCTCGTTTCCCAGCACACACACTGACAGACAGGTAGTGTTAACACTGTACCTAGAGAGGCTGCCCTCAGTGGCCAGGCTCGGGGAGTCATCGAGGACATTAGGTTCACTGCAGGAGGGGCAGGGAGATTAAGAATTTAGGGAAAGAAAATGCAAAAAGCATGCGCTTGTCTCTGTTTTCAAGGGAAAAAAATATCAACGGAATAAAAAAAGTAAAAAAAGGACGGTAACATTCATTGGTCTCACATGGCACATTTATGACTCAGAGGAGCTGAAAGAACATCTGATAACAGGAGCAGTCTTTAGAGAGAGTTTACACTGCATGAAGCCTTCTACATCTCTGCTGAGATTTGGGGAGCCGAGAAGTTCAACAGGATGTGTTTCTAAAGGAAATAAGGCAGGGAGCTGTTTGCAAAGCTATTTTCCTGCAGCATTTTGATTTATTCCAGTTCTATTTACTTTCAGGTTAATGGAAAGCTTTTTTCCTTCCCCATGAGCCACTTCTTCCTTGACGGAGGGCTGATCTATCTCCCATGAGCTACAGACCACTCTCCTGGTGCAACTCTAAGGACAAAGATCTGAAAAACAAGGTCTCATAGTGCAATGAAACTGTAAATAAACAGGGTCTTGGCAAAGGGACACAATTCCAATGCTTTTCTGCAATGCAGCCATCAGGCAGGAGCAGCCTGCTCAGGCCATAGGAAAAACATGAAAGAAGGAAAGAAAGAAGGAAAGTAGTCTGCTGGGTTACCAGCAGGAAAGCAGTAATAATATTACTTAGCATTAATTAGCTTACATTTGTGAGGCAGTCTGAAAGCCCAGAGACCATCCATAACTCAAAGGGCATGATGTTGAGGACTATGATTATGCTTGCTGAGCTGGTCCTTCCCTACCCAGATGAAAAGTGATTCTCCTGCTACACCATACACTTAAAAAGTTGAGAGTGAAGCTCTGTGTTAATTAAAGTCTTTTTTCCTCAGCATCACCATGATTTGGGATAGCAAAAGCAAATATTGCTCTCAGTCAGCTGTAACTCTTATGATGTTTATGCATTGAAGATGGTAGTGAAAGATTGAGGAAAATGCAGTCTTGCATAATAATTTTTCAAGAAACAAAGGGACTGAATCAACTGAGTTCAAGAGTCAAGTGAGTTCCTGTTTAAGTCCTATTGTGAAAACTCCCAGATAAAATCTGTGTAACTTCTCTCTTGTAAATCACTTCTCCTATCTCTGCTGGTAGGTAGCACAACTGTTAATTTTCCTTCATCTATCAAGGTTATTTTTTTCATTCCAAGCAAGAATGGGGAGGGAACAATGTTGTTTGATTTTCCAGGGGTGGTCAAGACATAATGTAGAACATATTCTTTAAAGGTTCAAAGGAAATAACATAAATTAATACGTCCATTGTCAGATATCCTTGGATAACTATGTCACAGATAAATAAAACAATAAACATTGCTTATTTAGGAAAAAAACCCCATGTTTAAATGCAAAAATTCTCTCCACATCTTCTAAAGATATACATTTCCCAACAGCTCTTTCTCACCATTCCATGTCAACCAGGAATAAGGAATTCAAAGTTATTTGTATCAACAAGGATTTCAGGTTTAAAACAGTATTAAATCCCATCTTTGAACATAGCATTTAGTTTCTGTGATGAGCTAGTTACTGTTCTAGGATGGACAAAGAACACATGGAAAAAAAACAAAGTAAATCAAACTGCCTCTGTCCCTCTTTCCCAGCTTCTCAAGATTCCTCTCCACTTCCCTACACAAACTGGGTATGGTCCCCTGGCTCAATGAATACCCCAAAACCACATTTCCTTTTGCTATTCAGTGGTAGCAGACAAAAATAATAATGTAGAGTGTTTCTGAAACCATTTAAGAGGAAGGTTGCTGTGGATGACAGCTTGCTCTCATGGACCCTACACAACACAGATCACCCTGAAAAATGGTTATTCCCAACCCTGTACCCTTGGTCCAACACTATTCCAGGATGAATAAATTTAGCATCACTATGCTGGCACCAATTCCACTGTCCCACCTCTCTGATGTACCTGGGCCATTTCTGCTCTAGTTATTAAAATGGGAAAGGTGAAAAGCCCATGTTTTTACCTTTGGCTGGGTAGCATGCCCACCTCAGCCTGGGGTGCAGACATGCTGGAGAGATGGCTGGAGAACCGCCTCCTCCCAATGGCACCCATTAGGTATGTTTCTTGTTCACTTACCACACTGGGCATGCTCAAGGAGTCATCTAGAAAGAGAGAAAAAACAGGAAAGGAGAGGAAACGACCACCCAAACCCCACCTGCATCTCGACAGTTGTCAAGAGATAAGAGGATGCCAAAGGTGTACCCAGCATTTACTTACCAAGAGCCCAAGCCTGCAAATTGGAATATGTTATTAGATTTTACCCCTACAGTGCAGAAAGACACACACACAAACCTCTGCAGGATGAGGAACCTGACAGACATGGGGCAGGGATTTATGTATCCTTTCAGCTTAAATGGCTCTCAGGAAAACATGTTTGCAGAATTCAGCTTCCACTAGGGATTATTCCTGTGATTAATAAATTGCTTGTTAATATACAGTGTTTCCAGCATAAAAGTTGTAACAAGACATTTTCCTGCTGTAAAATAAACTGCTGCTATGATCTAGCAAAGCACTGGGACAAAAAAGCCAAAATACCTGACAGCAAAATGCAGAACTGACACCCTTCAACACCCTTCAGGACATGCATTTTAAAATGTCACCAAAAATTTGGATAAGTTGACTCAAATATATCATACTGCAACAGAACTATGCAGACAACTGGATTGCAATCAGAACAGTTTGAAACTTTTCAGTGCTGTTTCAAATTATATCAAGTATCCAGAAAGAAATTACTTTGTTGTGGTTTTTTGCCACAACAACTTGTTAATTACATGTAAAGAAAACAAAGGGGTGGGCTTGTGTAATTTTCTCTCCTCTTTTTGACCTTTTTTTTCAATTCTGATGTACTGAAATATTTTACGGCGGTGTTTATCCAAGGCAGGGCTGAGGAAATAATACCCCAGTTCAGATAGGAAGATGGCATTTATTATAGGAAGTGGCTCAGAATTAATCTGAGGCCAAAACCATATTTTGCCACAGTGAGTAAATATCTGAACAACGTAGTACAGCTCTGGGTGGCTTGTACAAAGTTTAGTGATGAACCCAGCTAAAATAAAGTTGGGCTATATCTGCAAAGTTTCAGGATAACTGCTCTTTCCCAAAAGGCAGTTCTGCTGTAACTGCATGGGCCTTTCTTTTGAGTCCCCCATTTTTGCTCCTTCTGTTTGATGCTTTTGGGGATCCTGCAGGAACAGGATTTTAACTACACAGCCACATCCCCTGCCCACTGTCATGACGGCCACAGAGAGGCCTGGCTGCCAAATGCCTTGTCAGCACTGTGACCACTGCACATCAGCCATTAAAAACCTCCATGTGCCCTTCCCTTTGCCATGCCACAGCTCAGAAGGCAATGAAGAGATATGTTACACCCCAAACTTTAACACCATCTACCAGCCACACTGGCTGCTCAACCTCATGCTCCTGTGGGCCTTTTATTCACACTGGGACAGGGGCAACTGTGTTCCCCTCTCAGACGGCCTCTGGGCATCAAGAAAACATCTGAAGTGTTCAGGGCTTGGTATCTGGCCACGTACTTTCTTCGTCCTCCTCATCTGTGCGGCTCAGTGTGTCCTGCGAGGCCTGCTGGGAGGGCTCGCTGTCCTGCTCCCAGACCGTGCCCGTGCCGGTGTTGGAGCGGGACATGGTGGCCAGGCTCAGGCGGTAAGCAGACGTGGAGGTGCCCACAGTGCTGACAGATGTCTTCCCTTGGTAAGCTGCGCAAGAGGGGGAAAACCAAACCCAAGTCACTGAGGGCACTGGGAATCAACAGCAAGCCAAGCATTCTTGTCATACTGGGCACCTCGTTCTGCCTGGACTAGTGAGACAGGGGGACCTTCTCACTCTCTACAGCTTTCTGACAGGAGGGTGGAGCCAGGCTGGAGTTGGCCTCTCCTCCCCTGCCACCAGCAACAGGACCAGAGGAAATGGCCCCAGTCTGTGTCAGATTAAGCCCTTTTCTGACCCAGAGATGGGGTAATTGAGAGGTGCTTTAAAAAACTTTTGTTCCATTTTCAGTCTCATGTGAAGGGTGAGACAATACAGATGTTGCAATTCACACCATCACAATCAGAAGCCGACTATTTTCTAATGACAGAACACTATAAGCATTTCTTGGCCTATCAGCTTTTGTCACATCATGCTGTAAATGCCTTAAAGCCAATCATCTAAAATTACCCCTCGTGGGTTCTATTACAACGCATCTTTCATAGTTCTACTTCTCTAAAGTATCTAGTCTTATTTGCAAGGCCATCCTTCAAAACTTTTTTCTAGTTCTATTTCTCTCTCAACAATGTCTGTCCTATTCCATAGCATTTCCAAGTCAACATTTCTTATCTCAAAGTTTACATACAAATGCATACTGTGTGAGCCTCCTGTCAAGCTCTGAAAACTCTCTACAAATCCATTTCCCACACCAGGGGAGGCTCAGGCTGGACAGGAGGAATTTCTTCATGGAAAGGGTTGCTAAGCATTAGAATGGGCTGCCCAGGATGGTGGTGGAGTCACCACCCCTGGAGGTGTTCAGGAAGGACTGGACTTGGGACTTGGTGCCATGGTCTAGTTGACAAGGTGGTGACCAGTTAAAGGTTGAACTTGATGATCTCAGAGGTCTTTTCCAACCTTAACAATTCTGTGATATTGTGACAGGGGTGGCAGAGGTGATAAAACACTAGCAGCTGCCTTCTCGCCTCACCTTTCCAAAACCTGTTTTACTTACACAGTCTGATTTTCACAACCTGTATTTTACAGATCAGCTTCAACATTTAGAGACAAGGCAAATTATTGCCAAGGAAAAATAGACTGAGGCATTTCCTTTAGAATTTGTTTTGCTAAGAACAAAGCACATAAACTGCTTGCCATGTATGAGCAGCAGCTGCCATCTCGTGGCAACAGGGGTGGCTGTCACTAAAGAAAAGTCTCCCCTTCTGCAGGAGAGAATTCTGAAGTGCCCCATCAGCTGATCGGGATGTCACAGTAGAGAAAAGTCAAAGAGACCAGGAGAAAGGAGGAGGAAGATCTGCTATGGCTGAACAGCCAGACCTTTCTGTACAAGGAGCTTTGGCTTTACAGTGGCTTGCAGGGGCTCACTGCACTGGGGTTGGGGCTGCACAAGCCAACTGAGACAGCAAGAGCTGGCTGCTGGGGAATGGGACTCAGACTTGGTGGAAAAATAGATGCATTTCACAACTAACCTGGACTGTTGGCTGTTCAGTGGCCAGGCTGAGCATAAGCTCCAGGGGCAGGCTGGCAGGGTGTGTGTGGATTGCCTCACTCCCGCTTTAGGCAGAGGCCAAATCTGCCTCACAAGTTACCGTAGGGGCAGGCAGCTGTTCCAGCCTGGGCTGATGGCCCTGAGCTCTCCCTGCCTTCCTTACCAGACCCGCTGTGCACGGCCTCCTTCAGGATCTTCAGCTCGTTGTTGAACTCGGCGATGAGGGAGCTCTTGCAGAGCGGGCGGGGGATGAACCGTCTCTCCAGCTGGTCGGAGATGTGCTGGCGGGCAGTCAGCTCCTCGTGGTTCTCAGCTGGCTGGGCCAGCAGCTGCAAAATTAGGATGCATTGCAGGGAAATGTGCCCAGGGAACTGGGACTAGTCTCCAGACTAGCATGAGCCTGCAGCCAGCAGGCTTTGTAGTCAAGAGGTTTTGACTCCATCTATGAGATTTCCATCTGTCTTTCAGGGGCAGTCTTATATTTGACTGAACAGATATCAAAACCTCAGTGGCACAGGGTACATGGAGAGCTCCCTTATGCTGAGCTCTAACCTCATGATCCTGTCATGAGACAGCTCCTTCCTCCATGACAATTTAGTCTGTCCCAGAGATGAGGTAGGCTAAATAAGGTAGAGTGCCATGTGCTAGGCTACCTGGTAACTGGCAAGGAGCTATGATTAACTCAAACCCCAGATGCCTTAGCCTAGCAACTGCCTGTTCCTCCACAAAAGTCCTGTCAGAACCTTCATCCAAGATGGAGTGCCCTTCCTGGCTGTTAGCTGTATTGCCCAGCTCTATGCAGAAGAGAGATTACTAGAAGATTTCTGCCAACACCCTCCCAAGGTTCAGCACATCCACGTTCCTTCCAAGTGCTTCGAATGTCTTCATTGTAGAATTAAGTCCGCATGCACCTCCCCATCCAGAGGAACTAAGATTAGCTGTACTCCATGGATCAGAGCTCCTGGATGACTGGCATACTCTTTAGTTTTGGCTAGGAAAAAGCTCTGTGATTTAGTTTTAAAGGGTTCTTAGGCCTACTAACTTCTGAAAGGTCACTCGCTACATGTAACTCTTCCAGAAGTGCTGTTCCTCTGTTCTCAGCTGGGGAATAAGAGCTATCTTGCCTTCAGGGAGCGACATATTAGGAGCCAAAGCAACTGTTACCTTGCACTGGATGAAGGGCCGAAGGAGCACAAAGATAGGGATCCGTGTTCGTACGATAAAGTCGAGGAAATCCCACAGGGCCAGCCCTCCCACCTTCCGCAGGGCCATCTCCTTGACTTGCAGGCTCAGCCAGTACCACTGGCTGTCCAGCTGGCGTTCAAAGCAAACAAGGATCACCTTCAGGGCTACAGGGGAACACACATCAGCGACAATGCATCAACAATGCATGCCCACACACCCCAGAGTCACAACTGGCTTTTCTGTCACTCTCCAAACATGGCAGGGAACGAGCAACCAGCCTTCTAGTAGTAAAGGCCTCAGGGTCAGGATGGGCAGCCCCATTTCATGAGAAATTTTTCTACTTCATACCTAAATTCCTCCTAAATTCCTGTATTTTCTTGCTCTGGTGTTCCCTCTCCCTTCCCTGCAGAGTTATTTTGTCTTCTCAGAATCAGGTATTTTGAAAGCAGCTCAGAGAAGGAATACAGCCCTGGCTGATCAGAAAACCTCAAAAATCTTGACCAAGCATATCCACACAAAGAGTCACCCAGTGAGCACAATAATCTGCAGATGATTTATAGGGTGGTGACAAGAACCTTTCTAGCAGTGCAGCTGCACGAGTCATGGTCACACTGCGATTTAAATACAAATATGGTCCAGTAAGCCAAGTGCAGTAATTCACAGGAGCAAGAGCATGGCATTACAAATGTGGATGAACAGCACTGAAGTTCAAAACAATGCTCTGCATTAAAGTGGGCAGTGATTAACACTTGGCTCACAGGAGACACAAGGTATCTCCCCATTTCCATGCTCCCCTGGTCTGGTAAAAACAGCAAGCCTGGGAATTGTTGGGGGAAAGATGACTACTCCGTTTTTCTTAATGGGATGACCAAGACTTCTCAGCCATTACACATCTGTATCCTGGTTTGTTTGGGTGAGGGGCTAAATCAGTGGTGAACTGCCAATTTTTCATGAGATTTACTCCATTCCTCAGACAGGGGTTAACAAAGACCCAAAAATAAATCTTCAGATAAATGCCCTCACAAAATCAGAAACAGAGAAGCTGTTTCTGAAGGGCTGCTTTGAGGCAAAACTGTCCATGTATAGGCCCGACTGCCTTCAGTGATGCTGCATCTCCAATTTAATTATTTTTCCTGTCCTTTCACCTGTGGGTCAGATGTGAGATGATACAGTACTATCTTGCACCACCCTACAGCAAGCAGAGGGCATAGCAGTCAGTAAGGACCGTGTGTGGGGCCAGCAGCCAGCCAGGCTACATCACCTCTCGCCCCAGATAGCTGAGGGCCAGTGAGGCTGTGATGTTAGGGGTTGATGGGCAGTCTGACTCGCCTTTGTGGCTTCACTGCTGTGGTCTGGCAGTATGAAAACTGAGTGACTTCTACCTGTGCTGCTCTTCCTCCAGCTGCAGTGCAGACACCACTCACGTTGCGATACATTCCAGAGAAACTCCTGACTTCACGCTCTGGCCTGGCCCCCTGTTCAGGACAAGGCCTAAAGCAGCTCTGAAGAGGTCAGTTAGCTCCTGCCTGAGATGGTTTTCTTTGGTGCTCTCTACAGCCTGGAGCACTCCACCTGAGCTCAGCCATCACTCACCCAGGTAGGCAGCCTGGCTGGTGGATTCTGCCAGCCCTTCCCGCCGCAGGTCCTTCCCCGCGTCCCCTGGCGTGGAGCAGTGGGCTGGGGAGCTCTCCAGCATAAAGTTCTTGCTGCGGGAAGTGCTGATGATGCGAGGTGGCAGGAGAATATTGATAACAGTCTGGAGCAGCAGCAGGACCTCGGGCTGCTCCAGCCAGGGGCTGTCTGAGATGCATTGGGAGGGGAAAGAGAGAGAATTATCAGGCTACATCCCATCACAGACATTCAAAAGATCCAGACCCTGTTCAGCTCCAAAATGGGGTGCATCTCACATGTCCCCTAAGCCAAAACTCCGTCCCCCACACCTTGTTATGCTGCTTCTCCTCCTGCAAGCAAAGGCAAAGTTTATTTTAGCACGAACACAAACACACACAAACACAGAGGTACACAGCACAAAGAAATGTCCCATTCAGTGATCTCATCTCCTTTTGGCATTCCCCTCTCCCTTTACTCTTTGCTTTCATTTAGGGATTTACCAGTGAAGACCCTCTATAGCAGAAAGCAAGGAGCAGGACTTGTGCAAGACAAGTGGCATGGATTGGGCAAGCTGTGATCCATAGGGGCACACAATTTCTGTGACCTTTGCTTCCCTCTGTGACTTCTGCTACAACAGATTTGTCTTGCCCTGCACTCCAGTTTCAAAAGCAGGAGCACATCTGTGTAACACCTGACTCAAGAACCAAGGCACAGCTGAAATAAAGAGAAGAAATAATAACTAATCCCAATGGGGCTCTTTTTGGTCTCAGACCCAAAGGGCACTTAGTTGACATACTGCCAGGGACAGAAAACCAAATTAAAAAATAAAAATAAAATACAGAGAGCAGGGAAAGTGCAAACATCAGTTGTCAGAAAAGGGGGACAAAAATTCTTTTTGTTAAATTAGTCAGACCTTTGCTTCCAGATCCTACTGTGAGCACAAATGGAATCAGTAGGTTTAAAAGCATTCCTTCCCTTCTTTCCTGATTGGTGAATGGGGAGACGACATGGCTTAGGGGGAAATCTTCTTTCAAAGCCTGTGCAGTAATAATAAAAAAGGATTAAACCAGTTCATCAGCAGATCACACACGCAAGTCACTGCAGGGAATGAGGATCCCCCAGGCACCCTGTTTACACAGTACACCACCAGCACTGATGACCTGATTGAAGGAGATGCCCTCAGACCACTTAGTGGGGAGTAAAGGGAATTCACTGAGTAACACAGGGATCACCTGCTCGTGTCATAGCCAAACGTCAGAAGCCTGGACTCCTAACTCCCAGTTATCATTAACAAAATCAGATGTATCCCACAGGAGTCAGCTGAACGTTAGTCCTAAGGTCAGCACTGCTGTGAATAGTATCAGCATCTGACACAGAGAATGAAAGAAGGAACAGAGGAAACTGCACAAATGACATTATCTAAATATTCTCCTGTCCCAACATGGAGGCTATTCCCAAACATGTTTTTGTTCTGCCTCACTTTGTGCTAACACAAAGAATGAACTCCTGAAAAATAAACAAAATGCATGTTTACTTATTGACACACAGTCAAGCTTAAAGTGAAAGGTCTTTCACCTTCTTTCAGAGAAGGTAATTCAAATGGCTGTAACTAGAACCTTTGCTCATTTACCACATCCCAGTTGCTACAGACTTAGCTGTGAAAGGCAACTGAACCTTGCAATTCCTCAAGCTTGCAGACCTGGCCTTAGAAATTCTAGATGTTTTCTGATGGGGTGTGAAGTACTTCTGTTTTGTATTCTGCTGGAAGTGGGGAATTATGACTCATGTTTTTCCTGACATGTTCAGTTTTCATTACATTTAAGCCCACAAACGAGTGAACAGGGAGAAGAGGATAATAAAAGTTCCTCATAATTAAAAAATATATTAATTTGGTACTTGTTTTGGTTTTTTTAATAGATAATATTTCACAGCACATGAAAGTGGACTTTTATTTTCTTTTGTTTTGATAAAAGAACCATTACCTCAGAGCTGGAAGAAATCTGTTCTCTTTCTGTGTCAGTTTGTACCAAAAAGTCCCTTTGTGCCTCATGCTCTGAGGGACAGCTTTGTGTGTTGGTCCCTGCAAGCCTTCCTTCACAAGCCACCCTACTGCTCAGAAATACCTGCCTAAGTACTCATCTGGATGTACCAATGCATCTTTTAAAATACAAGTTGGAGCTAGATAAGGAAATTTGTCACTTCTTTGGTCACCATTCAGACTAATGTCATGCCAGTGGGGAAGGAAAGGGACACTGAGGCAGAAAGACTCTGTAAAAAGTTATAGTGCTGCTATGAGAAAGGAACAGTGGTGAAATTCTCCAAAAAGTCTGGAATTTTTTTTTAAATTCTGACAAGGATACCATTGCGTCAGCAGCTGAAAAGCCAAGTTGCCCTGCTTGTTGTGCTGGCACACCGTGTGACCAGCTCAGGTAAGGGCAGAAGAGCACAAACTCCACTCTCAGTCACACACATGGTCCCACAGGAAGACAGGAAGGGTTGCATGGACGTAACCCAAGCCAGGGCCCATCTTCCTGTGGCAGAAGTCTTATGCCAACTCCTTAGATCGTGCAGAGACTCCTAACCTGTTTGTCAGAGCCTTAAACAGCATCCATCAGCCAAACTCCCTGGACTTCAATGACAGTGTTAAGCTGATGGATGCTTGCTGTGGACTTGGCCCCAACAGATGAATTCTGAGCTCAGTTCAAGCCTTCAGGAAGAAGGGAGAGTTTACATGTTGCTTCTCCTTAATTTTTAATGCACATTCCACAGTTTTTGCCCAGCTTTTGCAGAAAGAAAACAGAGCACTGATGAGTTGGTGTCTCAACCAGAAGCTCTAGAGGCCTGGCCGTGGGCCAGGGCAGACACACCTGTATCTGCAATGCTACAAGCCGGACAACAGCTGTGCTGAAGGGCAGAGGTGGCGAGAGATAAGGGCTGAGATGAAGAAGGGGTAATCCGTCAGCCACACTGGAGGGTCCTACCACTCCCATCACCTGCAATACAAACAGAGCACATCACCACAACTGGCTACTTACAGTCTCATCCATGCCATATCCTCCAACGTCGGTGAAATGGAGGTGCCTTTCATTGAGCACTGAGTTGGGGTGGATCTAGCAGAACCAGCCCCCCCAGTGGTCCTTGCAGGAGCTGGGGCCAGTGAGGTGTTCTAGCAGGGAAAGGGAGGGGAAAAGAGGGAACCAGCATGGATGGGAGGAGTGCACAGGTAACCCGGTACATTTATAAATGTACCCAGTACCAGCCCTGAATGACCAGCACTGGACTGGTGGAACAGCTGGAGTTGGAGGATATGTCATTTGACAACTGTAACAAATAAAAATCTGTCATCAAAGCAAAAAGTCTGCATTGAAAGTGGACATCTTTTCCCTTCCCTTGCTTGAAAAATAATGTCCTAAGTCTGACCCAACCCAGGTTTTGTACAATGTTCAGATGCCTCTCAAACACAGCCTGTTTTGGGGAACTCTAAGTGTGATTCCTCTCAGCTGACTGACTGTCTGAAGCAGAGTCACTTGCATGTGACCTGGTTGTCTGGAGCTCCTTGAATAATCACCACAAGGACACAGCACTTCTAGGGGAGAGTTATTTGCACTGTTTGGGATGTGTCCCTCAGGAGGAATGCAATCACAGGGCTGCATATGCCTGTTTCTCACCATGACCAGACACATCTAGATGACAGGAACAGGGAGAAGGTACCTGGCAGACACCTAAGCTTATGGGAGATGAATGCATGCTTCTTTTCCAAATTCAGCCTGGGGGAAAAAGGCAGTAACCAGTTTTTTTGCTAGAACACCAAAGGACAATTTAGAAGGAAAAGAGTCAGAGGCCCTTCTTTACATCACTATGGATTATCACTGAGATATTTCCCCACCTTCCTGGGTGATTGATTTTTGTGCTTCATGGTTTACACACGATACACCATGCAATCAGTGCTCCCACAGCTCACAGTGCAATAAGGTAAAATACTTGTAGCAGTGAGAGTACGTGTTCCTGGTAGCTCTCCCTCATGTTCCAGCCAAGAGCATGTAAGCACCATGACTGCACTTCAGCACTGCAGAACTTTCTGCTATTTTTAGAGCACTGGCTAATTCTTATTGTGGGCCCTTTGGAGAGCTTTGCTGGGGTGATTCAATCTGCCATGCCTGCTTGACAAACTGCAAGTCCATCCCAAACTCCTGCTTGAGCTAGCTGTGTAGCAATCTCCCCATGTAACAACTTTTAAGTAATCTGAGGGCCCAGATTTGCATCAGCACCAGGAAGCTGCTACCTGTGCTTGGATGAGGAAGAAGTCTTATGGACTCTGACAGGTTAGAGCTTCCCTGCCCTTGCAGCAATGAATGCTGAATTGACTTGAAGGACAGGAACCTGGCAAAACCTGACATTGCATTTTAGCTAATGATCACTGTTTTTAAAGCCCCTAAGAGCACTGGTGAATCCTGAAATGTTTTTTTGTAAGCTCCAAGATAAGGTTATAACATTTATGCTCTAAGGAGAAAGCGTTATAAAACCCAATAACAGCAAAATTCTAGTGCAGCCTTTCCCCCTTTAATTTATATATTTTGCACATGGAATGAAAGCATGTTTGTTTGCCCAGGTGGCTGGAGTTACACGGATATCAAAGTGGGGGCTTGCCCCCCGTGTAACAGCTGCAGAAGCCCTCTGGCCTATCACTGAATGACCAGGCAAACTCTGTCCATATTAATTGCCTGTTGTAACACACTTAGCAACATAAACTTTACTAAGAGAGGGATCTGAATATTGTACAGTGCAAACCTGTCCGAGATCAAGCCAGGGACATTACAAATAGTGGAGTCAATTCACCTTGTAAACCCTTCTAGCTCTGCGGCACCCGCTGGCCTCTGACGGAGCAGTCAGGGCCCTTCCCCTCTGGGGACGGTAGTGCCACCCAGTGCCACCCTCTCCCCGTCTCTACCAGGTGTGTGCAGTCTCCACCACCCCACTCTCCAACTTGCAGCCCTCAGCTCTCAGCTCAGTCTGGCAAAGGTGGATCTTCAAAGTGGTGCGTGGGAAGGAATGGAAAATAAATTGCTTGACCGCTGCCGTCGGTCACTGTATCTCCCCATGCACCACTTCAAAAATGAACCTTCCTGTCTCTAGTGTCACTTGCAGAATCCCCTTGTGAGGGGTAAAGGGGACAGGTAAAATGCCAGGAACGGGAATAAACTGTCACCTTCAGTCCAGAGAAACCAAGAGCAGGGGGAGGTTTAGCAAAGGTTCGTGGGGTTGCCGCTCGGCTACTCACCAGATTGACACAGACATTGATCAGAGACCTAAGGTGAGGCAGGAAGGATATGATAGGCTGCCTCTGAAGTGTCAAACAAACCCCTTCAATCAAACTGCTGGCAGGCTCCCACTCAACCTGGCGCCTGCAATACAACAGTAGGTGCCGTTAGCCGCGGGCTCCTGCCCCCCACCAGACACGGCCCAGACACGGCCACCGACACACAGTGACGCCCACGGAGCAGACACGGGTGTCACACAGCAACGACGGCGGGAGCAGCACGGAGTGCGCGACAGAGAGGACGCAACCCCACGCCGTTCGGGAAGGCACAGAGCCACAGAGCACACCGGGGCTTGCTGGAGAGACGAGAGACGCGGCAGAGCTGGGGCTGGCGACACAAACCCCTCACAGCAGCAGCGCGGCAGGAGCTGCATTTCTCTCCCTGATGCTTCCCTGCGACTGCAGAGGGAGCCCACACAGCGCGCTCAGGTGTGCCTGCGTGGGGAAAGCTGTGCTGTGCCAAGAGCACGCCCTCCGTCTCCTGTGGCCTGGGGGTGTTCCCGCTGACAGGACAGACCCCGTCAGCCCGAGTGCCCTCTGTGAGCTCCTCTGCACTCCCAGACACGGACTGCCCTAAACGCAAACTGGCCCCGCCCTATAATCCTCATCTCCGCCTCCTGCAGGAGGGATGATTCACTCCCCATCAGCACCATTGTCCTTCATTCCGGGACCCTTTCTTCCCTGACACTTTGCTTTTTTCACCAAAACTACATTTAGGGATTATGCCAGATGCTGAAAGAATTCCCCTTCCTAATGAGAAGCAGGGCACAGGTAACATCAGAGTGGTTCACACCCTTCATCTCAGGGCCTGACTCTCTGCAGTCATTGTAGTTCACAAGCCAGCATCTGACTGCATTTACTGGGAGAGAAAGACAAAAGGCTGGCATAGCTTGTTAGCTCAAGCCTTAAACAATATCCTAGTTAAGCTCTTCAGATGACTTCCCAGAACCACGCAGGGGAATCAAGTGTTTGCTGTGCAAGCTCTTCTTCAGGACAGCATCTATCTCAGCTTTGTGCACCCACTGTAACTAAATCTGCAGGACAGTGGCTTGTTCTTGTACTTGTTCTTACATATCCACTGATTCCAGCAGACACTGGGTTTGGAGTGGGATGCCCACAGAAGGCAGTGTATGAGATTCTGATCGTGAGTACCCCAAGGGATGGCTCCTGGGATCCCAGACCCATCCCTGAGAGACTGCTTGACTCAGTGATGCTTAAATCTAGTTGCTGCATTTGGTGCAGTGGCTTTGCTGTCCTTTTGTGGACAAAAGAGTAATTTAAGCCAAGCATAGTACAGGCACAGAGAGAGAGAATATGAAAGGAATTTTAATTTATGGATGTCCATTCAGCTTACATAAGGAAGAAAGATCTTCAGGAACAGAAACCCCTATCTGCCTTTGAGGCAGAAGAAAGTATGAGCAGGGAAAGAAGGAATGAATGAGAAGCAGGCAAGACATGGCAAAGAATCAAACCAACAGGAGAGAGAAGCACTAAAATTTCTGCCTCTGAATTCCCTACAAGGGTGGAGTTTCTTGAAGCAGGTTAGCCAAAGAATAATGATGGACAGTGATGCCAGAAAGAAGATATCACCTCCCTATTATTTGTTCCGTCTTTGATTCCTACTGGGACATAATTCTGATGTTCTCTAACATGATCTGGCTTCTCAGCTGAGACTGCCAATGAAGTGCCATTCAAGCAGTTGAGGACAGATGCCCCATGAGGGTGACCAAGACCAATGACTCTTTTTACTCAGATCACTGGAAAATTCACAGGTCTGAGTGATCTTCTACCACCCAGGACTGGATTTGTACCACTGTCTCCAAGCAGGGACGCTCCATAGTCAATACTTCTTGAACTTGCCAAAGCCTGTACGTACCATAATGCCACTGTGGGATATACCAGGCTTCCACTAGGCATGGACCTGAAGCAGTTGATGCAGTTCTTTGCCTTTTACTAGGGAGTAATCAGAATCTACTGCATAGCTCCTGACTATTTTTGTCTTTACAGAGGACATAACATTATTGCCATGCTAGAAATACTCTTACTACAGTTTAACTTTCCATTAAAAACTCACAGCAAAAGTTCATTAAAAGCGCAATGAGATGGAAAAAACCTGAAGAATTCTTTTTGGGAAAGAAAAATGACGTTCCTGGAAGTTCTCTCTTTAGTTCTTAATAACCATGCTGCTACCAGAAGACACAACAAAAGCATCAACATAAACACACTTACAGAGGTAAAAACACCTGTAATTCTCTGGGATGTTGTAAAGGCTCAGTGCAACATGACAGCTTGAGGTAGATGACATACCCACATTTCAAGGCTTGCAACATCAGAAACGGACCCCAGAGGGTTTCCAGAGTACCCGCTCACCTCAGAGTAGGCATCTTGTGAATTTTATTGAACATACGGTCCAATCTCTTTAGGATGAGGATCAGGGCAGGTCTCACCGCCTCAGCTGTCCAGTCGGTGATGGGCAGCATCTCCATGATGTAGCGCCGGAGCCCGCGGCTCTCCATCGTCTGCGTGTCGTAAGGAGCCAGCTTCAGCAGGGAGTGCGCGATTTCTGCCAGCCTGAAACCGCGGGGCGTGCAGAGAAGCGTAAATACAACCTGCATTTCTGCACACCCGCCAATGAACTGGCATGCAAATAGTCAGGGGCCCAGTAAAAAGAAAGTGGTGCAAAAGTCAAATGTGCTGCTGTTTAAACTCTTAGATCTGGTGCCACCGTTCTGGTCTGTTCAGGCTATTTTGATGGAATCACTGTTTATATTTAGGAGCACATGAATGGTCTAAATAGTACTTTTACATTGACATTAAATGCACCAGTGGAGTGTCAGGAATCATAGATTTGTGAAGCTAAAACCAAAGTACCTGTGCTGGCACTAAGACTACAAGATTGCAAATGCCTGTGAAACATAGACTCTACATCACCTGTTTGTCAGTTAATGAGTGATTTGGTTTTGTTCCGTGCTTGCTTTTCAGCATTACCACCGTAGGAAGTATCACAGTGCAATTTTCAGGTGTTAAATTTTAAAAATAACGTGTCCATAGGTTTGCACAACATATCCTTTGTAGGATTGCTCCCTGCAGTTTTTATTTGTTTCTCCTAACACCTCTACAGATTGTGTTGCTGTTGCTTTTTCCACTATCCCAGAAGGCCTTGCCAATGGCATTTTTTTGTATTGACTGTGAAATATCATGGCAGCATTTGACTTACACTTGCAGTTTGATGAAAATCTACCAAAATACTTGGATATTTGTGGTAAGCAAAGACCAGAAATAAAACATGAAACATCAACAGACTTTGTATTGGATGATTACAGTACAATCCTATCCATATTGTGGGGGCTTTTTCTGAAATGCATCCAACTAATGGAACATACTTCTATTCTCTTTATAATCTGCCCAGTAATATCAAGGGCAACAAGTTCCTCAGATTAACCAAAAGTGGTATAAAATTGGGGTTTTATCCAGTATTTCTTTATTATTCCTTTTTAAAAACTGCTTCGCCCTACTGTGAAGTAGGTCTGTTTTCTTAAATGCTGTGAAATTTAAATTATCATATAATTAAGCTTCTTGCCAGCAATACAAGTTCCATGCAATGATATATAAAAACTTTCTTATGCATTATAAAGTGTGAGATCCATTTAATCCAACTTGAAACATCAATCTCAATTAATCTGCTAGCTCCTTCCTAGCAGAAATAAGCAACCTGGGAAATTTTTATCTTCCTGAAATACTGGGATAAACAGTTGGATGTGCATCTTCCTTTTCATTGGATGCAAAAAGATGTTTATGACTTTTGCACTCTAAACATTTGACTTTTAAACGGCTAAAATTGGGTTGATGCCTTGTGAAGGCTGAATGATGAAGAGATGAAGAGATGAGATTTATCCTGTCTGAAGTTACTAGCATATTATCCAGTTTTCTGAAGCCTCTGAAATGGCACCTGTCAACCTCTCAAGACCATGACTGTCTCATCACATTCTGATAAATCTGTTCTCTATGTAGAACTGTGTCTGTCCTACAGTGGTTAAATCCTGTCAGTCATGTCACTGATACTTATGAATTTATGTAAGGATTGAGATATGTTGCTTTTATTTAGAGATAACTATGATTAAGCATTTTAGGTCACAACCTTGACAAAGCAGCTATTTCTAGCACTTTCCAGGGGATTTAAAGGAATCAGAGCATAACTCATTATCTGCTGTAAATCCATGTCAGTTTTACTGCTGTAACCTCTGACCGTGAGAGACCTTCTCTCTTGAAGGGTGCAGTATTTGCCAGCTGCTAGTGTAAATGAAAAAACTGACAAAATAACCAGATCTATTCCCTCTTGTCCCAGTTATTGCTTCTCAGTGGCAATTTATGTTATTTTGTGTTTACCATGAGCAGCAAACTCAGAGAATCAGGTCCAAAGTGCCGGAAGGCCCTACCCTCAACTTCTTCCAGGTCAGCACCATGTGAAACTGTTTGCAGTGAGCATCCAACCCATGAGCTGGACTCAGTGCAGCACTTGAAAAAAAGACTTGTGCATCTGCTGCATCACATGCTGAGGTGCTGGCCCTGTAAATGCCCTCTGTCCCATCCTTCCCTGTATTTCAGGCAGTGAGAAAGTGGTTGTTCTGCCTTTCTTCTTTGTGAGCTGCTGGCTCCGGTGCACAGTGCCACTGGAGAGGATAAAGGTTGCATTCAACCAGGCAGGCACCTTCCCCACCCCTTGCCCTGCAGAGACAGGCTTATCTGCTCTGCTGCTTGCTGCCCCTTGTCCTGATATATCAGAGGGAGCTCTTTAAGATGGGGGTCAGAATGAGACCAGAGGAAAGCTTAAGAAACCTTCTTTATATGCAAGCAGCATCAGTACAATCTAAGGAACATCCAAAACAGCCTCTGCATGTTTCAGACAAAAACATGCAACTACACAACCAAAAAGTGATTCCATCTGCTATTAGGAAAAAGAAAGAGCTAAAAGAAAGGAATCCCCCCAAAATGAACAAGTAAAATCAGGATGCCTGTGGAATACCTCATGTGGGACTTCACATCCAGCAGCTCCAGAGAAGTCACTCGGGGCTCACCAGCCAGATTCTGCAAAATCTTCAGTCTCGGACCACAGTGCTTGTAAAACTCTGTGCAGATATTCAGCAATGACTCCCGTGGTCTCCTGAACTCCTCTCTGGCAATTCGTTCATCCAGCTCCTCTCGAGGAAGACCCTGGCCCTCCTCCATCAAGTGAAGGTTCTCCCTGGAGGATACAAAGTAAGACACAGCAGAGAGTGTTACATGCAGTAGATCACCAGGGATAGATTACAACAACCTTTTCATCTTGTTTTTGCAACAGATGCTTTCTTCTGCAATTGAAAGAAAGGTAGTTGCATCTGCAATAAAGAAACAAAAGAGGGAAGTTATAATCTTCCAAGTCTTGCTAAAAATGTAAATGTTTTCTATATGAACTATCCTCTGATATGTTCTCTGACAAAAGGCTGCCTGTCACAGCAACCGTGTGTGGGAACATTTCATCCCACATCAGGGGAGACTGGGATAGAATTTTACCGTACCTGATGAAGTGTAGTTTGGCTCCCTGTTCTGGGTACCTGAAAACAGAAACAGTCAGGTTGCAAACAGCAACTTAGCAGTGCCTAAACTTGCATTTCTAAAAGAAAGTGACACTGCTGTTGCCCAGAGGTTTACACACCACGGTCAGGATGGTATCTTGTGTACTGCAACAATGCCTACACATAGTCACTGACCACACTGAATTGCCTTTATCTCCAAACTTCCATCAGAAAACATATTCCTAGAGTTATTTGCCTTGTTCTGAAAGGACAAATTCAGGCTTAAAAACCATAGCTCTCTTTCAAGTGATTTCTCTTACTGATTTTCACCCCAGTTCTCAGTATCTTTCACGAAACCAGAGCTCACCAAGTGAAAAGAATACCTCAGAGTGGGTTTTTTTGTTTGTTTGTTTTGGGGGTTTGTTTGCTTGTTTGTTTGTTTTATTGTCATTTTCTCTTGCTACTTCTTTTTGAGAAAGCATTAATAGACCCTGCACCACTTGGCTACCATGTCCAAGGCTCAAACAGTAATCATTCTAACATCATGAGACCCCTGCTGTTGCTAGCAGATGTCTGCTGCAATGATAACACAGCAGAAGAAACAAGTGCAGGAAACCTGGAGCAGTGCAGAAATATTTTGGATCAGAGACAGAATGTCTGATAATTAGAAAAATCTGGAAATGTAAGTCAAGATGCCTGAGCCACACTGCACTGGGAATGTCTACATTGTCTGTCAGCAGATACATATTAACTGCTCTCCAAAATCAGCAGATAGATAATAAATACTACTTTCCATTACACCTTATTTTCCTTAGACTGAGCAATCTTGCAAATGAAGCAAATGGCACATGTCCACTTCAGACTTCAGCATGTCTGGTTTATCTGCTGGTTTGTCACGTCTGGGGTTTATCTGCTTCTCAGATCAAGGATTGAAAGTCAAAGCCATGTTTTAACCATGACTGAATAGATTTTAAAGAATAACAGACTGATGCCAGGAATTACCAACCAAGATGTGCACACATTTATAAGCTGACATAATAGCCCTTGATGATCCATGCAGAAATTGATTTCTAAATCCCTTGAATGAAAATAAAATTAAAAAAACCAGAAAGGACAGGTAATAACCTGGAAAACTCCAGAAAAACAGCTACCCCAGCTTTTGCTAGGCTACAGTTCCCCCTCCAGGTCAGCACAAACACTCAGATTTTTACCACAGTAAGGCATAATCTGGCTAGAGGAAGGCAGGGCTGCCCACTGCAAAGGAAAAAAATTCACAACCCCAAATGCTTGTGGCTGGATTAAGCCCTTCTATGACCAAGTAACTTGTTGGTGGCCTTGTGTAATTTGCAGCAGCCTAACTGGAACGACCCCTATAGCCAAGGAGCATAATTACAGTTCATTGGTTCCATGGCCTTTTTTGTTTCCTTCTTCTGTGAGAAAGTTCTTTGCTGTTTTGTTTTGTTGGGTTTTGGGGGTTTTTTAAAGAAGGACAAGAATATTTCCAGGCATTCTTTTCACTTTTCTCAAGTTGTCAGTTACCCTTCCTGTGCTATCTGTAACTGCAAAAGACCCCCAGACCAATGTGGAGGTAAAGATCATGGAAAGAGACCACAGGGAATGTACAAGGAAATGGGAAAGGGAACAAGAGAAAACCAGAGGAGATGCCAGTCTCTGAGAGCCTCAACTGAGAGGTAGTTTGTGCTTGTACAGGTGTTCAGCTCTTTAGAGCAAGGCCAGAAGGATCTGCCCCTTCTGCCAGCCAAGCATGCTCTGCCCACTGCTCACTTTGACAGTGGACTCAGCAGGAAGCAAAGCAGAGAATGAGTGAGCTTCAGCAATATATTTCTAGAGGGCAAAAGGGGGAATTAATAATTTAGGATGTGTGTCCTCCATTTTGATGCCCTGGTCTTCTATTTGGATATATTGTTTTAAACTAGAAATCCTAGTTGTAGGTATTTTGGTTATCATCAGAAATGCAGTCCTGGGGAATGTGCTCTTTGGATGTGACTCTTTTCTCCCATGGTACAGTACACAGAGCACTCCCTCAAGCTGTCTGAGGCCAAGCACTCTGAGCAATGAGATATTACTGAAAACAAAAACCAAAACTGTTTCAGAAAATGAAAAAAAAAGAAAGAAAAGCCTTACCTGGTGTTCACACCTGCTGACATGGTGTGGTTTGCTGTTGTGGTCCCTTTATGGCCTTGGTCACATCGACTCATCTGTGGGGCTGTCATAGGCCTGGCAGAGAGAAGGTGAACAGCACACTACACATTAAATCTAACAAGCACCCAGAAACTCTCCTTTTGCTCTGAGAACTTGCACTCATTTTACCAAGCCTAAAAACTCGACTATTACTCCAGCTAAGCTGCGTGTTGTGGCCTCCTGCGCACTCCCTGTCCCCACACAGACAACCAAATGCAGGCTCAGCCCGGTGGCCCACGGGTGTCACCTGGTGAGAACCTCCACGCTGTACAGCAGGGCCTGCAAAGAGGTGGCAAGGGCACCCATAGAAGCAATCTCCTCACGAGCTGCTGTCCCAGTGTCCACCTGAGAGGTCTGTCGCTTCAACTTCTGCAAGTAACAGGGAACCAGGGCTTCCAAGACCATCAGCATCTGGAGGCTGAAAAAACAACAATACTTGGTCTGTTTTGTTTTGTCATTCCTGTCATTCCTTGTTTTATTTTGTCATTCCATTAGGTAGAGGCTTAGGTTTCTATCTGAAGGCCCTGGATCTGTAACTAAGCGTATGATTTAATTGCTTCCCACCAGAAGTCTTGAGCCAGAGCCATTTACTAACAAGCATTTTCCCTTCCAAAGACTCTTTCCTTCCCTGATTCTCCCTTGCAAACTAACATATGTACTTTGGAGCTGGGCCCTAGGAAGGGGTAACAGGCAGGGGTTTGGCCTCAGAGAAGCCCCACACTTGGAATGTATTTCTATATCCTCTGCCTCCATTTGCCAGGCCTGGCTTTCACATACCATATGCAGTTTCTATGCCTTTTCTGAGTCTGCACAAATCAAGACAACAGGTTATCACCTTCTGAATGACTCAGGAGCATAAGCCACCACTGTCACACACAGCTTGATGGCTTCACTGATGGAAAAGGTCAAGTCTTCATTCCCATAGCAGAAGTCTGAGGGAGTAAAGCAATATGAGAAAACTATCACACAATCATACTAAGTATGAAAGGAGCTAGCACATTTCCTTTTCCCCCTCTGCTATTGCTTGCTTTTCATGCTAACAATGCCCAGTAGGCTCTTGGACAGATAAAAATCTGTCTCTGTAAAAGAAACATATGCTGCATTCCAACTTACACTCTACTGCCCAAGAACTCAGTAGGTGAAACAGCTCTCAGCAGGTCACTCACAGCTGAGTAAAATGCCTACAGAGTCCTGTTTCAAACATCACCCATCAAAAATTAAGTCTTAAGATCACATATGGCAAGAACACATGTCAAATTAATAATAATTTTTATGCCCCCTTTGCTTTTTCTTAGATGTTCCAACCACACAAAAAGTGATGCTGGTGCACCACTGGTGGCAGAAAATAGTTTTACTTCTCAAAAATCAAGCCCCTTTTATACTCATAGCCATGTGGATGCCAGGACAAAAGTGACTCTGTTTTGGTAGTGATTGCAGGAAAAGGTTTCAAAAGCATTTAATTCACATACTATGAATATCACTTTGGGCATAATTAGTTCCGAAAGAATGATATTTGTAAAAGAATAATATTTATAATAGAACTATAGTCCTGTTTTCAGAAGTGACTGTTATGCAGGAGCCCAAGTGAAAGTTAAGGTCCTAAAACATGTAAATCATAATTCTGATCTTCATATGGAAGATACCAGATACATAGCATACTCATCTACAGTTTCATCATCAACTCATTGAGCATTTTCAGAGATGTTTTTAATAGCTTTCCACAGAAACCTCCAAGATTTTATACAAATGTTTGGTATAATCCACAAAGAGAAGTATCTTCTGTTTCTGTACCACTTTGCATTAAAACTTTCTATATAATTGTGCAGCATCATAAAATCCCACTTTATTACAAAGCTTTAACTCTAAGGCCAGAGAGGCTTCACAGATAACTAGTATTTAAGAGAAGTGCAAATTCGGAAAACAAGTTGAAGATCCTCACAAAAATCAGCAAAAATCACAAAGCAGCCAAATTCTTAAATGCAGCATTGCATGGATAACTATCAGGAGACAGAATGTCCTGCATACACCATACAGCCATATGTATTCTGCTTTATGATAAATCAACAGCCCCCCCAGGAGCTCAGCACTGCTGGATGTCTGAACTGTATCCACCATCATCTACTAGTCACAGTCTGCCCACGAGATGCTTTTGTTTCCTGTCCATATGGAGCAGAGCAGAGGATGACACTGATCTTGTCAGCATAATACAGTTTATTAGGCATCTTTATTCTTCACTCACATACATTAAAATCCAAAATGCCAGAGGCTAGTCTCAGACTAGAAGGCTTAAAGCAGAAAAAGTAGCTTTGGAATAAAATTAATTAATAATTCCCCTCCTGCAAAAAATATCAAAAGGGTTATGGTGATAAAACCCCATGTTTTAAAAGCCCCATGAGGCACAGGAAACAGATAGGACATTTCTGAAGAAGAGAAGGGCTCTGAAGAAATGCTGCATCAAATGTCTGTTGAATCAATAAACAATAAACCAGAATTACTGAATAAAGGGTGCTTTACTATTACCTAACGACTTGAGAGGTTTTTCTGCTTTCACCAGCTCTAGGATGTCCAAAATGTCTGGAGTATCTCCCTCCAAAGACTGCAGCAGGTCAAACAGGCACTGAGCTGACACTCCTTTGCTGGCTCCATTGTTTGTAGCATCCTGTTCCAACAAGAGACATTTATGACTTCCCAGGAATATTTATCTGGAGGTGTGGACAACCTTTGTTTTCGACCAAGGGTCCACATGGAGTTCAAGAGCTCATTGCTCTCAACCAGTAAGCCTTGCCTGGCTCAACAGACTGATGCTACAGCGGGAGCACAATCTGAAAACTGCACTCAGATCTTTGCTGCCCTGTGAAGGGCAAAGATAGGTGTGCTGCTGACAGTGCCCCATTTCAAATTAGGATTCCATTAACACCCCTAAAGTGTTGGAACATAATTAATGAATATTTCAAACCACGACTAATCTAGTCTTAGACTTGACATGTACTAAAACTTGGCATTAAGCTTTTAATTCCTATTGCTGGATTCTAAGAACGGATTTGCATTTAAAGAGTTATAAGCTGTTATTATCCTTTTCTAATGTATTTTGTAGTGGTTTTGGTTCGCCAATTTGAGATTTTTTTTTTTTTTGAGATTTTACATCACTTCCATGAATGCCTCCCATGCAAAACCACCACATTTTCTGCAGCGAAATTTAAAGTGAGACCACATTTAGTAGCCTGGACACCAGCAGCCTGCCACCTCAGCAGTGTGCTCCATCAAGTGACGCACAGAAGTGTGCAGAAATAAATCGGGACCTGGTTCTGTGCAGCACTGAGCGTTCTCTCCCTGTCACCCCTGACAGGGGGTGGCTGCACACACAGGGAGACAGGAGAACGGCTGTGACTCACAGGGAACTCGAGGAGGGGGGCCACGCTGGCAAACAGCTGCAGGACGAAGGGCTTGCGGTGCAGGACGTAGAACTGGCGGCACGCAAACTCGATCGCCTGGCGCAGCTGCGGGTTGCTCTCGTAGTCGGAGTACACCTGAGCACATGGAAAAGGACATGGAAAAGCACCACTCCAGTGTGGGAAATGGATTTGTAGGGAACTCTCAGAGCCTGACAGGAGGCTCACACAGTGTGCATCTGCATGCAAACTTTGAGATAAGAAATGCTGACTTAAAAATGCCATGGAATAGGACAGTCATTGTTGAGAGAGAAACAGAGCTAGAAAAAAATTTCAAATGATGGCCTTGCAAATAAGACTAGATACTTTGGAGAAATAGAACTATGAAAGATGCATTGTAGTAGGACCCACGAGGGGTAATTTTAGATGATTGGCTTTAAGGCATTTACAGCATGATGTGACAAAAGCTGATAGGCCAAGAAACGCTTATAGTGTCTTGTAATTAGGAAGTAGTCGGCTTCTGATTGTGATGGTGTGAATTGTAACATCTGTATTGTCTCACCCTTCACATGAGACTGAAAATGGAATAAAAGTTTTTAAAACTTTCTCAGTTGCCCCATCTCTGGGTCAGAAAAGGGCATAATCTGACAACTCCAACTCTTCACCTCCTGAGCCCAGGTTGAACCAACTACAGCACTGGCATTCCTGACAGGTTTGTCTGACACACGTGTAAAGATGGAGACTGGGCCACCCTCCCTGGCAATGCATTTCATGGACAAAAAATATTCCTCAAAAAAGTTTGTTTTTCATGCTTGAACATTCTTCACATTATTAGTCCAATATTTCCTGTCCTACATATTGAGGTCAATTCCTTCCCTCTCCTTTACTTGTTAGAAGCCAGTTAGTGCTTTAGTTCTGAATCTTCATATTTTTCAGTAAATCAAATCTTCCAGTCCTTTCTCACAAGACATGTTTTCTACATGAAAATCCCCGTTTTCCTGCAGTCTCTTAGGTTAACTGATGGTTTCTCTGAGCTGGATAGAGCCAGTTCTTCCAGTCAGGACCGCTGATGATGAAAGCAGAATTATTCCATGTTTTTCACAAGATACAAGTCTGTATGGTCACCCCAGGCTGGCATTTGAGATATTTTTCTCTTTTATTCTTCAGCAGAAGGATGCTGTTGATTTATGTCTGGCTTCAGATCTATAATTCCAACATTCTGTCCTGCAGAGGTGCCACTAAATCAGTTACTTTCCTTCCCATAATCTGTGGCTGATGATTCAAAAGTAAAGTCTAAGCTAACCAACATGGTGTGTTGGTTTGGGTTTTTTCTTTTTTTTCCAGATTACATCTCTGGTTTGTCATGATAATTTGTGCTCCTACTCTGTCCTCCAACACAGTGACAGTGCCACCCACTTTTATACCTCCCAGGACTGGTATTTTAGTAATTCAGTAGTTGACAATAATTGAAGATGAGGATAGGAACGAATTACAAACTAATTACTCTCAAAATGAAGTGAAAATTAAGGGAGAAACCTTTGCAGGACTGAATGGTTACTGTTGAGGTCTTCAAATTATGTTACTAGACTATTATATTTCAAATTGTCTTGTTTCTCATTAATAAACCCAAGCAAGATGGAGATTTTAGGGCAGTGGCTGGTCCTTCTTCTTCACCTTCTTTTCCATGGATTTGGGTGGTGCTGTGTGATTGGATAGAAAAGTCCACATGGTGGGCTACGGGTGGTTGGTTATTGGGTTAAAAGTAAAAATATTTTAGGTGTCATTTCTTAGTTAGACAGTTTATCCTTAAAAGGCCTTGTAGAAAGAGATAGACAGCTCCATTTTGTAGTTTGTTAGAGTGAAGTGCTGTAGAACTCACGGTTTGTGAGACTGTAACACAGATAAGAGCTGATAAACATCTGAGTTGGAACAACAAATACTGTCTGGCATTTAATCCTGACCCTGACCTTGGCAAAAAGAAGATAAAACTCAACAGAAGGGACTTTAAAGCCCATCCAGTTCCACCCCTTTCCATGGGCAGGGACACCTGCCACTATCCCAGGTTTCTCCAAGCCCTGTCCAGCTTGCCCTTGAACACTCACAGGGAAGGGGCAGCCTCTGCCAGGGCCTCCCCACCCTCACAGGGAAAAATTTCTTGCCAAGGTCTGACCTGCAGCTGCTCTCTGTCAGCAGGACGTGGCAGCATTCCCTGGGATTGCTCCTGGGCATGGCTCACCTGCAGCATGCTGGGCAGCACCCACTGGTACCCGCTGAGGGAGAAGAGGTGGTTGAAGTGCACGGCCGTGTTGATGACGGTGGCAGCGTACTGCCTCAGCAGGGCACTGTCCTCGGGGTGCAGGATCAGGGCACCGTTGAACACGTTCAGGAACAGCATGATCTCATCCCCCCACGGGAACTCACTGGGCATGCCAAGGAACATCTCTTCCAGCAGCTTAATCCACAAGCTTTTCTGGAGGGTATCTAGACCAAAGAGCTCTTTGCCAGCTGCAGGGGAGAAGAGCAACCAACAGCAACAGCAGTCAGCTCTGTCTACCACAGCCAGCCTCACCTCACTGCAAAAAACCATCCAACAACAATGACCATCCTTCTACCTTTTTTAATTATTTCACCCATCCTGTGTTTCTTTACGTGCCCACAGGGCTTGAGCCAACTCTGTTTCCCTTGGTGCAGCTTAAGGCTGTGTCCTCTTGTTCTGTCAGTGCTGCCTGGAGAAAGAGCCCAACCCCCACCTGAGCACAGCCACCTTTCAGGGATTGTAGAGAGTGATGAGGTCACCCCTGAGTCTCCTTTTCTCCAGGCTGAATACCCCCAGCTCCCTCAGTGGTTCCTCACAGGGTTTGTGTTCCCTGCCCCTCACCAGCCTCGTTGCCTCCTCTGGACACACTCAGGAGTCTCAACGTCCTTCCTAAACTGAGGGGCCAGAACTAGACACAAACAAATGAAGCACTCACTGAAACCTTGTACAGGGCCTGGTACAGCCCTCCAGGAGAGCTGCCAGGGGATCATACCTTGGGGGTCACTGAAGAGTGAGAACTCAGCATCAATGGCACTTCGAGGGAACGACGGCAGGCGGAGCAGGTCCTCCTGGAGCATGGACACATGGGACTGCTTGTGGGCTGGAGGGATCTTCTGCGTCAGGGAGATCAGGAACAGCACCCGCCCCACCTCCTCCAGCTTGCGGGTGAACACCTGGCAGGGAAAAAGAGACAAAGCTCTGCACCTGCCTAATCCACAAGCTCTTTAAAATGTGTATGCGCTTCACCAGGTTCATTGCTACGGCTTGCTCTGATCCAAGGGATGCTGCACTCATGGCTCAGGGGATCACGGTGAAATTCACAGGGCTAGTGCTGCACCCTCTCGCTAAAATTTGTGTGACCACTGCTCTCCAGCCCAGGAGAAAGACGTCTGCAAAGATGAATCGTGTTTGTAAAAATGGTTCTAACAACATTTTTCATTTCAGTCTTCCGGAGGACCCTAAGTGGTTGCGGAACAATTTTCAACTTTGCCAAGGGTTTTTCTCTAGATTAATGTAAGCCCCAAGCTGAAAGCCATATGTTTGTATTCCCTCTTTTCAAGGTCCAAGACTACAGCCAACAAGAAGGAATTGCTGTCCACCTTCTGGGATTATGCTGGCTGACATCTGGGCATGGAAAGTGTAATTGCAAAAGAAAAATAGTCAGTAAAACAAAGCAATTACTTTTCCATGGATTGCTGCTCGGTGGTGGTTACTACAGTGTTGCTTTCTTTGCTGAAGCTGGATGTTTCTCACCGACATCTTGCATGACTACAGAGAGGCTAGCAAATGTGTGATAGAGGTTTACCTAAGAAATATTTTAGGCTCTAAGTGCTCTAAATATAAAAATGTGGAGAGCATAATAATGGCCTGACTAAAATGTGAAGCCCATTTAAATATTTTTGGATCATGTAGAGTGTATAAAACTAATTTATTTGTGGGATACCTCCTAGAACCAGAGTAATTTCTGTTAGAGAAGCAACCAAATTGGTGCCAAGTAATTTCAGATTTTTATTGACTTTCTACTGACAGTTGCAGCACATGAAATATTGCCCTATTCTGTGCCATACACATATGAGACGGCATTGGCTTTATTTTATATTATTTTAGCTGCTAGTAGCTCTTAAGCAGCTTTATAGCTGCCTTTTATAACCACCCCTGATATATTCCTACTCTCAGTAAGAACACTACCACAATATCTGTTTTTTGGCTACAAAACCAAAACTGCTAATACCAAATGCATAATGTTTATGCATTCCCACATGTCCTTTTTAAAATTTTCTGCAAAATCATCCACCTAAAGGAAGCTGGCTGGACAGAGTAGGGGAGGGGGCAATTCACATCCCACTCTAACCTTCCTGCAATAATGTACAGTATATATGGGCCCAAGGCAGATTTCATGCTGATTGCTACTTCTCCAGCAAACCTCTTGATCTGCATGCAGCATGAGGGAAAGCCTTTAAAAAGGAAAAAAAAATTATTTTCAGGGTTTGTCTCTAGGAAGAGGTATTTGGTGACAGTAAGATATACCTGTTTCTGAATGAGCTCTTGACCCTTTTCTGGATGCATCTGCACCAGGTTGAGCTGGGGAGAAACTGACCTCCGGAAAGGATAAATATCACGGACATAGGTCTGCCAGGAAAGGAAAAAAGTGTGTTTTAAACAGATGTAATCACTAGGGCATCACTCAACAGAATGGAAAAAAGGGCCTTTTAGCCCTTTCTGAAGGGTAGGGGCTTTCAGAGAGTGTCAGGCATCATGAAAGAGCACAAACAGAAGAGAAATTTGATATTTTCCAAGAAAACTAGACATTCTTGTCTTCTGCCTCTTCCCTCTTCTATCAAATTCCAATCTTTCACCACACACAACTAAAGATGTGATGCCCACAGGACAGAACTCTATTTATAGGATGTTTGTTCTCCTTTAGATAACCCTGATGTTTAAAAAGGAGCAAGATGAAAAGTCAAAATAACAAAGTCACATGGACTTGATCTTTGCCTTACCTTGTTGTAATGAATGAGATTCCAACGCTTATCCATTAAAAAATAATGAGAAGACTGAGTTTCAGGTATGTTAAAAAACTCCAAACACTCCTGAAAAGAAAGAAATCAAAATATCCTGTTACTTTTTAGTTGTTTTGTACGAATATCACAACATCCAAAAGAAGAATACTCATCTAATAATCTATAAAGGCACAAACATGCATGCCTCAATCAGACTGGCATACTGTTGTGACTTTAATAATTTATTTCCTTTTTAATCATGAAGTACCTGGGTATGTTTATGATAATCAAGGCATGCTGACATCCCAGTCCTGAAGACTGGTGTTACTTACCTTGATATCTTCATATCACAAATATTTGTCTGACTGTACGAGCCACATGGGCCTGGGTATTTATCAAGATTTAGTGATGGGTGATATGCAGAGGCACTGAAGTTCTGACCCTTCAAAACACTGAGATGTGATTCCCAGTAAAATTTAACATAGTCAGACAAACCGAAGGCTTTTACAAATCTGTTTCCTATGTGGCTCAATTAAAACCATCCAGGAAACCTTTGGCAGGGAGAGAAAGTGACTGCACAGCTCCTAGATCACAAAATATTGTTGTGGCTACTGAAACATCATTTTCACTCTGATCTTGATCAATCTCTTATCTCTAGTGTTGATAAAAGCAAACATTTAAATGATTTGTGTATTTATCAAAAGTACACAGCAAATACCCAACAAGCTGCAGGGTCTCCAAATGCAGTTGCATTTGTGAAGTTTGGGCTTTCTGTGAGTTCAGAGCACTTCTATTATCCTTAAATATGACATCCTGTTTATTGCAACTGAGCTCCCCTCACAGGGAGACAGACATGCCTGTGAGCAGAATTCCCTCCCTGACACTGGGACAGGATGATCAGGCTGAATGGGTGGCTGGCATACAGGTATGGCAGATAAATGTAAGCAGTTTATCCAGCTCAAAACCTCACTCCTACCTTCAGAAGAGCCTCAAACTGTGTGTCCTCGTGGACTGGTAACTGCGTTGGGATGTCACACTCATTCTGTCCGTGCACAACAAGGGTTTTTGTGCCTAGAGGAAGAAAAGTTGTGGCATTCTCTCTGGTCTCTTTAATTAACTCAATTTCAAGGGACTTCCCATGATGGTACCTGAAATTCATTCCTGGACAGGCAGACTAAGCAAGTCCTGTCTGGAACCATTAAACAGTGTTAGCATATTCTCACACTTCCACAGTTTAATGAGAAATTGATCTGTTCTAAAAGGATGAGCTGATTTTAGCAGCAACTGTCAACTCTGAGGAAGAAACACACACAAAAGGTCAAACCTGTTTATCAGCAAGACATCTCTTGTCTGACTCATGAGGCCCGGAATCTGAATGGTGGAGTTTTACAGTGATGCTCCTGCCAGCCTTTCACAGCCCAACTGGCACAATTTCTGGGTTGAAATACTGTTCTGATTCACTTTCCATTGGCTTCTTTTAGAGCTCTTAAAGTGGTTTTTTTGAATCTCAAGGAATCAGCAGCAGAATTTACTGACTGAATACTCAACTGAAGGAAAACTGCCTTAAAATATGCAGCCATTTGTAACAGGTCTTTTTCTGATCCACTTCTGATGTATCTTCTTTTTGGTAAAGTGGGCGATAAACTTTGAAGTGAAGGAGATTTAAAGACTTATTTCTTATACCTGGCATTGAGGCAGTCACCAGCAGCTTCACTTCACACTGTTCCTTCTTCATGGTCTGTTTGAGATCCTTGAAGAAGAGTCCTTCAACATAACCCACCACTTCCCAAAGGAAGGTAAGAGTGGCAGAAATGGCATCCATGCCCCATTCACATGGAGTCCGTACAAAATACATGATCAATCCTACCTGCAGATAGTAAGAGTATCAGGTTGTACACACTCTTTTAACTGTGCAGAGTATTGTATAGACACAGAATAACAGTATTGCTCTACCTTTCTTCATTCAGAGGGGTAAACTCATTAAACTTTCATACTGAAATGTTATAAGTATTAAAGAACAACCTGCCTGTAATATTCTTCCTTTTCCTAGAGATCATGAGGATTGGGGGCAAAATGTACTCTTGCAGTATAGCCTTAAGCACCACTGCAGATGAGGAAAAGGGAGAATGCCTGCAGTTAAAGATTTCCTATTCTTTATGCTCTGAAGTTCTGCCCTGTAGACAGCTCACAAACTACAGAAGGCTCCCTGCAGAAGCATACACATTGTCTGTTTCATCTCCTAACTACATTTGTCCACAATCTTGAAGGAAGCTGCTAGATCTGCTCCAAGAGGACTGTCTATCAGCAAAGCACTTTCTGAACCCAAATTAAGTAAAATAATTAAAGGTTTCTGGTGCTGGGGCCCTTCTAATTGTCTTGAACTCATTGGCCAAGGTTCAGTTCAGGAATCCATGACAGGTTGCTTAGGGGTTTAATAAAAAGAGAAAGGTTCCTTTTCCTCTCCCCAGAAGGCCAGAAAGGCTAGTGGAAGCCTGGTGACTTGCACCCATAACCAGGAGCAAGTATGAGCTATGTAAGAAAAATTAAGTGCACTTATTGCACACATGAAAGCAGAGGAAAGATTCTGGGCTGCACAGTGGGTCCATAAGCTACTCACCAAGTAGTTAAAGAGGATATGAGATGTCTGGGCAGGAAAGTCTCCAATGTTCAACAAAAGCTTCCTTAGCATATACATCAGCTCGTCCTGGAAGAAAAGCAAAAGTTTTTTCTTCCCACCAAAAAGTGAAGAACAGATTTCTCCCTTTTGTCTTTTCTTGCTTCATTTCTTCTCATTTTTCCATAGTCCCCTTTTCAGCTTTGTCTCTCAGCACATGAAGTAAAACTACACACCTGTTACTGCTCCCACATATTGCAAAATAAGGTCCAGGGCACAGCACCCAGAGGCCAGTGTCTTTCCCATTTTACCTCAGAGAGGCCTGTACCTCCTGCTGCAGTTTGTACTGACTGTAACACTACTGACTGAGCACTCCTGTGCCTGTGACTATCCCTGTCGACTACCCAGATGATCTGTGAAATCTAGTCCATCTCACCTCAACAGCTGTGGCTGCGGGGTGGGAGGTGTGGGCAGAACCTAACTTCCTTCTTTTGGAGACTGCCTGCCTTAAACGTAGACTAAGATACTTCTCATGGTAGGAAGGGATTATAGAAGGGACAGAATCTCATTGTCAGCTGAAGGGAGAGAGATGGTATCATAAATGTCTTCTATGGCCCTCATCCTCCAACCCCACAGCAGATTTGAGTCCAGTAGCCACCCCATCTTTCAAAGACTGAATAGAGTGGCATGAGTGAAGGCAATGCTGCCTGTGCCATGTTCACTAAACAGCTGCTCAAAGCTTGGCTTGGAGCCAGTCAGATCCTTAGTGGTGATAAATCAGCTGTGTCCTGTTTACATCAGGGCACAAAGATTGAAGCCAAACGATGACATGCTGCATTATAATAGAAATGTTCTTCTCCAGTGATGCCCACGAAGTGAGTCTGCTGGCAGCTGTGCTCCCCTGCTCTCAGGAGGCCTACACCTGCTGGGGAGAGGCAGAGGGTACCTGTCGATTGCTGATGGTGAGCTTCTCAAGGAAGTGGCGCAGAACTGTGGAGGGGTCTTCAATTAAGCAGTTCCACAGGACCTGCTGGGCAACAGCACTTACTGTAAGAGAGAAAGGAAACCAGGTCAGAACCACCCCTTGGAAAAGCCATGAACTGGTAGTCTTAAAAAGACTTTCCTAGTCTTCTTCCTTCCTCTGTCATATTTTACACTGAAACACCCAAGACTCCATTTGATGCACTAGAATTCCAGTGCAGTGATCCCAGTAATAATAATCACAAGTCTAATACTTGAACCTTCACTAACTACTGGTGATATGACAGGAAGCACTTCATGACTGTTAACAAATGATAAAGAAATAACTGTTTGGATTCATAACTCCAGATAGACAAAATCCAGCAACTGAGAGATATAAATTCATGTACTTATTTTGTTCATTCACACAAGTTCAATTTCATGGTGATTCACTGAATGATTTTATCTGGTATTGGTGAACAGTATTAGATAGTCAGCAGGTGTTGATGATCAACTCCCTGAAGTGCAATTATTTGCAATTCTTTGAAGGTCAACAACAACATAGAATTATTTGTTATTTTGTTTTCAGGACTCAGCTCCAGATCACAAAATCACACATACATTGTTTACAGGGCTGGCTACATACAGCAAAAGCTGAATACAAAATGTAACAGGGAGTTAAATGCACAACTAGGTGACAATGAGGGAGAGATGAAGGAAGCAGAACAGTCCACCACGTATTAACACTTTCAGTAAAACAAACACAAGGAAATGTACTATTAATTTACAAAGACATCACAGACCATAACCAAGATGTTCAGGCTGTGTGTAGGTGGCTTTCTGCTTGTCATAGGAACACAAAAATATGAGTGGGAATAGATCTCCAGAGGTCTTCAGTCCAAGGCCTGCTTGGAGCAGGTCACCTACAGTAGGTATGTTAACCACAGCTATGACTAGCCAGGGCTTAATAACCCCTGTGCATGGAGAATGATCAGAAATTCAGGATGTTAACTGGTGATTAACATCCTTCACAATTTCTAAACTGAACCTCCCAAGCTGTAAACTCTAAGTCAGTGTTTTTCTAACTCTTTGTTTCCTATGATCACACCAAACAAGCCCAGCTTGTACAATTACTCCTCACAGAACACCTGTGTTAGGCCTCTTACCATCCTTGTATCCCCCCACTAGATTTTTTTCAGCTTCTCAATATTTCTTTTGAATCAGGGGCTTTTTTAGGGTCCTGAGAGGGCAAAAGCCCCTCAAAGCCAAGCACAAATGTAAAAAATAAAAAGGAAAAACCCTACAAAGATACATTTCTATTGTAAATCAACATTCAAACCATTTTGAGACTGGTTCTGCCATCCTTAAGCAACAATCCCTTGAGGTTTAATCAAGGTCAATACCAGCTACTCCATCCTCCCGGACTTCTCCATCTTCCATCAAATGGACAATGGGGAGCACTGCTGCACAAATGCAGGCTGGAAACACAGCCTGAGGTGGCTGGGGCACGTGATGGTTTGGAGTGTGCTCCGTAGTGTGTTCTTCATCTGGAGCAGGGAGAAGAAGAGGAGTTAGGGAACACACTGTGCTACTACCTGGGCAGGTTAGATAAACATTTATGTTAGTGGCTCTACACACAGAACAAAGTTCACTGCACAAGCATGACAGGTTTGCTGCTATCTCCAAGTAGAAATGGAGCCTCCAGCCAGTTTCTTGATCAAGAATTTTCACTGTAAATATGTAATTTTTCAACTCACATTTCCTTTTCTCCATGTAGAAAATGAGAGGCAAGAGAAAGTATTGTGACAGCAGGGGTGAATAAAATAATGAAGGGCAGTAACTTACTATGAAGTAGCTCAAGCTTGGGAATATATTTGGCAAGAGGAAATGCCAGAGCTTTATGGGCCAACAGGAAAAGCTTCTAATGAATGAAATCCTAGGAGGAAATACTCCAAAGTGAAGCCACCCACCTTCTGCACTGACAGCTGAGCGCACTGACCACACAGAGCCACGGCGGAAAGAATAATTCCTGTGAGAAGTGCTGGAGGTGCAGGATGGACTCACAGACAGACGGCGGGAGGCCAGGTTGGCAACTTCTTCTACTGACAAAGAGAACACGAAATGTCAATCCAGGTCCAGCCCACAGGCTTCAAGGAATTTTTTGAAGGACAGCAATTGCAACCAGATCAGAACAGTGAGAAGCCAAGTCAGGTAACACTCAGTAGACACAATATAAAGATCAGTCAGATAAGTAATTTGCTCATGCTTTGGGAAACAGCAGAACATTGGTCCATAAGAGTGTTCAGTGCTCTGGTGCACCACACTGTAACAGAGCTGGGGCTATACTTCTTGTCATCCACTCCCTGTTAACCATCATTGTTGCTGGTGTCCAGTTTTTCTTAAAAACTAGCATTTCTGCTCACAGATTTTCCAGTGTATGCTCAGATATCATCAACCCTCTACTCACCTAATGGCACATACCTTGGAATGCCTTTAAATTAAGTCTTTGTGCTCTGTTAGCCTGGGCCAGTAAAACTACACTCACCCACAACTAAGCTTATTGTGACTCATGTCATGTAACTTTGGCTGTCTGAAAGTTTGGTACTGAGCTTGATCTGGTCACCTGGGCTCCTCCACTATTCACCATAAAGGTAAAAAACCCCAGGGGCAATTCAGTATACCCTAAGTTCTGTTTCTTAAGACAGATACTGCCAGAGAGCAATTCCTCCCATCCTTTAACTATTAAAGAGTTGAAGTTAGGAAAGACAGATTTCATTCCTAGTGTTGCATATTCTCTTGTGTTAAATCCTGCAAGAAACTGGGAGCTTTGAGATGTTAAATGCTGTCAAATTCCACTGAAGTTGGGGCAGATGGGGTCAGTGTCTTTATCACCCAGTAAGAACTCAATATATCCGAAGTTTTGTCTCTTTTTTTGTACTGATTTTCAAGTACACTTTTTCTTAATTACTTGGGCTCTTCAACAAATGAACGTGGCTGGGACCTTCCTGACACTAAAAATCTATTTTCCTGGACATCACTGCCCTACACAGAGCTCTATGTTTGTGGGAAATGCTCTCAGGTTCCTGGAATGCAGTTCCTGGCCCCAGAGCACACCTTCTTCTTCCTGCTCAGAGCTTGGTGTACAGGATGGCTCGTAGCAGGCCTCCTGAGTGATGGGGATGGCAGTGATAAGACTGGCTTCCCGGCCCAGGCGTTTCTTCTCTTCCTCCTGCTGCAGGTTCTTCAGGATATGCTCAGCTCTCTGATGGGAACGTGACACAGCTCGGGCAGAAAATGACTTCTGTTGGGAGGAAGAGAGAAGAAACACAGCCTGAAGCTGTTAGTTAGGATGCACACAGATTTTCTGACAAAGGCTTCACCTCAGTGATGTTCAGCTACTCAGTTTCTAAATATAAATCAGACTAGGGCCAGCTGAACAAAGATTCACCAGGAGACTTATTGGCAATAAGCCTGCAATAAGCTTTGGTGCAAACTTCTCCCAGGAGACACCATATGAACCAGTGCAGGCTAAATCACCTCTCAGGCAGTTCTATTGAAAAAAATCTTCTCTTGGAGAGAGAGCAGCTGTGTGCTCCTAAGATCTAACTTAGTGTCTCTCTCTGGGAGATGAGATGTAGTACAGTACCTCAGTGAACAAACAGAAAAGCTTGATGCCCATGTGGAAAATTCTGTGTCCTACACAGCCTATACTAGATTTTTTTCCCAGCTGGGAAAGATAATCTCAGAGGCTAATCTGCATCTTTTGGCTTGATTTACCACCCACCTCTACAGAGAAAAACAGTGCCTACTCTCAGGATGTCTGCTTACCGACTGATCTTCATTTATAGGATCCTGCACACTCCCACTGCACTGAGGGACCCAGGGAGGGTCAAACATTGGCACAGATGGCATCCCCAGCACAGGAGAAGGCAGAGTGAAGTTTATACTTGGAGGAGGAATCTAAACAAAACCATTGAAGACATTTTGTTACAGCAAACTATTATTGTCAGTATTGTCAATTAAACATGAGCACAAGTACCCAAGACATAAATTAACTCTGCCAATTTTTCCCACCTCTGTATCTCACTAGACTGTAGCACCATGTACGACACAAATCTTCCCTCATATCTCCTGACCTGAGTCCTCATTTTATTCTTCCTATTTTATACAGTACTTCTTCATATCACCTCCCCCCCTAGTGAGACTTATACAATCATTTTTCCCTAAACAGAATTTCAGGAAATTTCATGGCAGTCTGTCATTACACATCTATCTCACAAGGCAAGCTGTAAATATCATCATTAAGCTTCATGTGTCTTATCTACCTTGAAGATCTGCTGTGCTCCCTCTTCCATCCTTGGCCACACTTGATACCTGAACCTCCAGAGTGTGTGAAATTTAAGAATGGCATTCAGTCTTTGCACTGTCTCTGGGTGATGAAATTCGGACATCAGCATGTCAGAAACAGCCTCTGGCACTTTCACAGCACACAGCAGGAACATGGCAGCTGCAGGGAGAGAACATCTGATCACCTGTGCTTCGCAATAATGTGTTTATTTGGCAAAGAAAAACTGCAGGTGTACAAACCCACACCAGAAGAAACCCCACCTTGGCTCCATAAACAGGATCACCAATCTACCAGACCTAGAGAAAACTGGATTGCTTCATGAAACCAAGCACATGTGATTTCACCTTTTGGAGCCACACAGCATTACAGCTGAAGCTTGTAAATTCTTCTGGAAAATCTGCTTTTTAAAATAAAGTACACCTTTGATCATCTCAGCCATGACTTGTTTAAAATAAGAACATCTCTTGAAGTAAAGGGACTAATTGAGTTTGGCTTTCAAAGGTTCCACTTCCAAGCGATTTCTGTGTTGATTAATCAAGGCTGATTTCACAGAAACTCTGCCTTTAACAGAAGCTCTGGAACAGGAGACAGTCCCCCAGTAGAAATCACCTGGCTATTTTCATGTGTAAAACCAGTTCTTAGTTAAGTGGGTTCCATGCAATGATCCCAACCTGTCTCCAAGAGAAAACAGAGCAAGACAAAGGACCATGCAAAACAGCATAATGGTAGCTGAGGCAGGACACTCCCCCCTACCATGGAAAAATTTATCTGGTGTGTCCAACATCTGGTGCACAGCTCTAGACATTCTTCCCCACTCTGTGAAGGACTGAGGTGACTCAGGCCAGACAAAGATGGAGCAGTGAGTTATCTCTGGTGCCAGGAGTGGAACTCCAAATAAACAACTGTGTGTAAAACCAGGAAATAAGCTACAAATTCCTGACTAAGAGACAGCTTTCTAACAATCTATAAAAGCTACACAAATTTCTACAGAGACAGAAGTCTCCTACACACTCCCTGAAATGTAAAGGGGATCTTCTCCTGCGAGGTCAGACGTGACTCCAAAATACTTTCCCTGGGAATTGAGAGGGAAGATTCTATGTGTACCCCATCATCCATTAAGAGGTAAGTACATTGGATCTAAGGCTGTACTGTTTCTTTGCTAGCTGTTACATGGGTACCTCTGTCATGCACTGTATGTTATCTACTACTAGTTCTTTTTGTTTTGTTCCTGTGTAGCACATAGTCTGTTTAAAATCTTATGTCTGTTAATTTTGTGTCTATGAAATAATTTATTGTATAATGGACCAAATAAGGTATTATTGAAGAACTTGAGAGTGAGAGTGGGTTTTGGGGTGCTGGCCACCCCAATAAAGCTACAGCCTGGGCAAAAGGCAGGGACTTATCTAAGCTCCCATCTCCTTTTGTAACAGCAGCTGAGCTGACCCCTGGTTGCTTCAATAGATCATATTTGAATATAAACAGCCATTAATTAAAATACAGACTGATGGAGGCCAATCAGTGTCTGAGGGCCACTGCAGGAGACAGAAGCAGAGGGATTAGTGCTGCTGTGGGAGTTCAGTGGTGTCAGAGAATCCATGGCTTCCTTGGCCAGTAGCTCACCGCAGAGCACTGAAGACAATTTCTCTAGATTTGGTGGCTGTTCCCCCACAGTAGCAAGAAGACATTTGCCAATGTCTTTTCTTCAATGCTTATTCAGCAGGTGCCAGGCCCCAGAGCAGTGTTTATGGGAGGCAGCATGATCACTGCAGGAAAGCAAGGCTCCCTATGCCTGCCTGGGCTCCTGGTGCTGCTCAAAATCTGTGGGGACCTTGAAGTTCCTTCTGCTCTCTAATCTTCTCAAACTGTAACAAGTCTTAGTAGGACAGATGTAAAAGTGTGAGTTCATTCTGAAGCAACCAAGAGCAGAAACAGAGCCTTGGGAGAGGTCAGCAGATGGTGCTGTAGTACATTAAGGCATTCTTTTAATCCAGTTTGTGTTTTTATCCAGCTTCTGTATAGCAACATTGGGGGTTTTCAGGGTTTGACCTCAAAGAATGCAATTTATGCTTGGGCCATATTCACCTGCTACAAAAAAAAAAAAAAAGCTACTACATACCCTCAAATGGATTTTAATCCTCCCTTCAGGAAAGAGAGAAGAAGGAAGATATATTTCAGAGACTGCTTTGGAGGAGCAGCCAGCTAGCACTCCTCAGGAAGAGCAGCAAAGCTTCATCCCATTCCCTGTGACCCATGCAAATTTTTTATTAGAATCATAGAATCATCAATGTTGAAAAAGGACCTCTAAGATCATAGAGTTTAAAAAGTGTCCAAAATTATTCCCTCAGAAAGGGACTTGAAGCAGGGAAAGGAGTACTGCATCAGGCAGGTCATTTCTCTTTATTTTGCTCCCTTCTCTTCCTATCTACACATTTGACCTGGGAAAGGCAAAGGTTAAAGAGAGAGCACCAAAAGACCTGTGAAATGAAGTGGTCTGTGCACTGGTGGAACAGACAGAAGTGAGAGAAACCTGAAGAACATGAGAAAGGAGGGGGCCTGTGGGTCAAACAACGTACTTCAGGGCAGAATTCATTGTTAGCTATGGAAAATAAAGGCCTGGTGTACTGGACTGAAATGTGATGGAAGGGGGAGTGATGTTCAAGGAGCTCTTCAAAGCTCTTGCATTGTTAACAGCTTTTGATAAAAAAAGTCTGTAACTTAATCTTCAGTGAGAGAACACCTCTGACTGCCCTGACAGGTGAAAGAAGGAAATCTTTCGGCCATTTCCTTGCACGCTGGGGGAGGAGAAAGGTAGAATTTGAAAGCTGTGGGAGATTGGTTTACAAACAAATTCAATTAATTTACACTTTATTTAAGTAAACTTCTGTGTGAAAGGTGGTCACAGTTTCTCAGGCTGTTCATCTCAGATTAGCACACACTGACCATGAGTGTCTGGACAGGACAGTAAGACAAGAGAGGACCTCCCAAGTCACATCATCAAATTGCTTTCATAAGCTCTTAAACCAAAGGGCTTTTGATTCCTTTTCTGGTGGTTAGAAATATGTTTTCCACATGAAAGAAGTCATAAGAAGTTATTACTCATCCTCATTCTACTCTAACAAATTATTCTTAAATATTTAATAAATAATATTTATCTAAATAATAATTAAATAATCCTTTCTCTTTGTCTGGTCTTCTGTCATTATGAAGAGCGAAAATATCCCCTCTCAGTCTTCTTCTGAATCCATTTAATAAATATCCTATATATCAGATAGGCTCTTCATTCTTCCTGCTGTCCTAACAGCCCCTGTTACACACCAGTATCTTACTTCAGTGACCAAAATTGTGCATTTAAAGTGCTGTGTTCTAGGTAATTGTACATTGTGCTTTACAGTAGCAATAATACTTTGAATCACTAATGAAATACCTCTTCTGACACATCCTGACTGTGTTTATTTTTTCACAGCTGGTCATTAGATCAGTCATCTTTTGGCCAAGGGATAAACTCTGAACCTAGAACATTTCCATGGGAGAAGATCCAAGCTCATAGCATAAAAATTCTTATTACTACTTTGCAACAACATATATGATTTTATATTTTATTGTGATAAATTTCATCCCACGTGCAGAATTTCAAAGTTTTCATACTTCAAATTTCAAAATTTCAAAGAATTTCATACTTTCACAGGTATATGATGTCCTAATCATCTGTCTTAAAGATGCCTCTCAACTATGTGTCATAAGCAATTATCTGTACACTTTAAAAATAAGTGGAAATAGAAAATTTAGATAGTACCAGACAATAACAGCACTGCTGCTGTCTCCAGGCAACATGGGAATTTTCCTTACAGAACAACAGGAGCTCTGCCATTTTCACTCTCATTCCCTGTGTCAGTTTTTGCATGAGCTCTCAGCTGGTACTAACATTTCCATAAAGCAACATACAGAATGCTCTAGTAAACTCTGGACAGACTGAATCACTGTGTTTCCTCAGCCTACAAACCCAATTGAATACAAATACTAATTTTGATCTTCTCCAAACATCCACCACCCCCAGGGCATCAGGGAGAGTGCCCTCCTGATCCTTCTGACCACCTCTTTTCCACAGAGCACACAAACAGCCCTTGGTGGCATTCAGATTCCTCCACTACAAAACTGCCAAGTCCTGTGAGTTGTGCAGGCACAGCAGCCATCCTGAGGGGTTTGGCTCTCTCACCTGCTGCTCCAGCCATGTGCTCATCCACGCTGAGCAGGAGCTCCCACGCTGCTGGCTGGATGTCCCCGTACATCTCCTCAGTGAGGATGGGAGCCGCCTTGATTAGCAGTGACAAAGGGGCAGGGGAGAGGCTCATCACCTGCAACAGAGCAAGCCATGCCTTGGGGGTGAGCAAACTGTCCACAGGGAAGAAGACACTCAGTAGTTTTACCCTGGTTTTGGTCTGCAAATTAGCCAGCAACAACTTCTAGGTTCATCGATTTCAGAAAACACTCCATAGAGGGGACGTGGCTTTCAGCCTATACTAAAATGGCAGCGTTTCCAAGCTAGCTCCTAGAGTCTTTGCTTGTCCCTCACATCACCAAAACACTAAAAAAAGAGGACAGAAGGAAAGCCAAACTCTCCCAGAGTGGTGCACAATCAGCAATACACAGGTCCATTAAACTCTCACTAAGAACAGGCTTATGGAGAGTCTGTTGCTAATTCAGGAACTTTGAACAAGTAAGAACAAAGAAAATTAATACTATAAACTGACAGGCTGCAGTTAAACATATCTGTGAATTCTTTGTTTTTTTGTACCCTCAGCTCTGGTGCATATGTCACTATGGAAAGCCAGGGATGCAGACTGATTTAACAGAGCTAAATGTTTAAAGGATTCTTTGACCATGTTTCCTTAAGAGGTTTAAACTCAGACTGGGAAAAGATGTAGGGCTGAACTGACTGATATTCAGGAAAAGTTCTTCACATGGGCTTGGAGATCCATACATACTTTCCCTCTTGTTGCATTTTAACCTGGCACCTATATATCTGCCTCCCTAACCAGCATATGGCATATGTACCTGATTCCTGATGTATTTTAGCATTCCAGAGTCTTTCTTCCCTTCCAAGTTGATATCAATCACTCTCTTTTTAAGAGAAGGAGTTCTCAAGCATGACTTGTCTGAGCACTGGAAGGAGGAAAAAAAAAAAAAGGTGGAATTCACGTTTATATTTCTCAATATGTGGAAAAGGAGATTATGTACAAGAGGAATTTCCATACACTAGAAATCATCTGGTATCAGAGCTGTAGCACAAAGCCTTCTTCTTTGCTGGCAACAGGCCTAGTATCAGTGAGACAACACATTTCATCCAATTTTCTGCTGTTTTTAACAATGCCTTCCCCAATAAAATCTTAAAGCAGAAGACAGTAAACCAAATGAAGAATGTGAATGCTCTCTGTGTAATCTTCACTAGTGGCACACCCGTGTATTTAGTTAAGTAGGTTAGAGGCAAAAAGTCTACAGCTTTCCTATAAAAAATTACCAATGGAAGTGTTCAGTGTACAGAATGATTCCTCTCATGGAATCATAGAATCATTGATGTGGGAAAAGACCTCTAAGATCATCGAGTCAAACCTGTGGTCTAATGCTGCCAAGTCCACCACTAAATCATGTCCACATCCTTTTTTTAAAGCCCTCCAGTGATGGTGACTGCACTGCCTCACTGGGCAGCCTGTGCCAGGGCTGGACAAACCACTCAGAGAAGATGTTTTTCCTAAAATTCAATCTAAAATTCCCCTGGTGCAACTGAAATGGCCCTGAGGCCATTTCCTCTCAGTCATGTCCCTTGTTTCCCAGGAGCAAAGTTCAACATCCACCTGGCTGCACCCTCCTGGCAGAGAGTTGTGGAGATGAGAAAGTCCCCCTGGAGCCTTCTTTTCTCCAGGCTGAGCTCCCCCAACTTCCTCAGCTACTCCTGGTGCTCCAGCCCCTTCCTCATCTCTGTTCCCTTTCTCTGGACACACTTCCATGTCTTTCTTGGACTATGAAAAAAGCAAAGATTGTAAATTGCTCTCTGGAAGTGAGGTCTGTGCAAACACCTGCACGTGTTTGTAGGAGACCTCACTGCCTCTCAAAGGCTTTTCTCCTGCTGTTTCTTAAATGCTTTGATGGTCTGATGTATGATAAAATGCACATCTCCGTCTTGCAATTCAAAGTTGGAGATGAAACAAGCCACAGAAATGCACAGTTCTGCTACCTTTCATGAAGCTACTCATCTCTTGCCTGATTTCTGCAGAGGAAATGACTGCCTCTCTTTCTAAATAACTCATGCTTTTCTGTGCTAGAGGAAAAGTGTGGGGTTCAGAGTTTTCAGGAAGGCAGAAACATTAGCCTCTGTTCCACCTGTTATGTGCTTTCTTCCATAAAAATATCCTTCCATTTTCTAACTTGACAGGAAACAAACAACCTGCTGGTTGACGAAGAAACGTAATGAATTTTTGCCCTTCAGATGCCACTGCCAGGGATGACAGCCTCTTTACCCAACTGAAAGCTTCATGACAGTTTTATGAACACTTTTGTTTTCAATGTTGCTGCCAAGCAGTTGAATGGCTCTGCCATTATAATTATTCAGGATAACTGCAGTCTGCCTGCTGCTGTTTGACTGTTGACACGATTCAGTTGGTGCCTGGGTGGGCACTTTCCTGAAAGCAGAAATAGATTTCCACTAAAGTAAAAAGTACACTTTTACACATAAAAAGGCACAAAGTTGTCTGAATATCCTGCTGAAATGTTCATTAAAAGGAGACAAACATCAATGACTAATGTATACAATTCTTGGAACAGCTGAGAGCTCAGACCTGAAAGAAAGAAATTACACAAGATTTTACAAGAATTTCAAGAGTGATTCTTGCTAACAGACAAGAAAAAATACGAACAAATAGAGAATCCACAGGGTAGTAAGCAGAGGCCACAAAAGAACACTAAAATTGAAGTCAGGTTGTAAGCTTTTTAAATGACCTTATCAGCAACTAAGACTCATCCCAGTCAATACAGATTACATTCCTTACATAATGCTGAATGGCTTAATTGCTGGGGCTTTTTACAGCAAAGCTAAGCTTAGGAAAAGCTGTATTCATTTTGCCATGAAAGAACTGTACGAGTACATTGTGCAGCTTTCAAAGGCAATTACTACGTGTCTGGACAAACCCTAAAACACTCTGCTTTTTCCATTTACTCACTTCCTTTTGTTTTTTGCCTCTTGCCACGTTGTTCAAAGTGCTGCTTTCTCGCAGGGAGTCCACTGTGTCTCCATAGAGCAGCTTGATGGCCCGGACAAGGCGAGCACAGGAGCGGCTGTGGTGGAGGTAGCAGTGGGGGTGACAGTAGTCAACGTGCGTACATATGAAACTTTGCTGGTTGCACAACAGGATCATAACCTGGAAATTAAAACATAAATAGTTACCTGCAGAAAATGGAGTTACACTGTGATTGGGAGAGTCAAGCAAGCTTTTCTTCAGCCTAGCTAGGGTGGTGTGAAGCTCAACACAGCTTTAAAAAGGTATGAGTGTCTGTAGATTTTCACACTTACAAGAGGTATGCAAACCAGCTGGGCATGGCTAAAGAAACATTCCTGCTAACAAAGCAAAGAAACAGCTGCTATAGATGCATATATTTGCCTGGTGGCAAGGTTAAGGCTCAGGAAAACAGCATCATCTCAGTTTGCAGAAAAGCTGTTTTATCACCACTCTAAGATGAGAGCCTGGACTGGAAACGGCCAACTAGCTAATTGCTATTAAAGCTGCAAACCCACCATGCTTGGGGGTTAGTTTTCTTCAAGGTGTGCAGAGGAAAATATCTCAGTATGCTCTCAAGCAGAAATAAGCTGTGTCAGTTGCTCTGCATATGCTTCCCTCACTGTCACTGAGGAAAGCTTCCTTCACATCCAGCCCAGCTCTATGGTATCTGGCCCAGTTGGTATTTCTACAAATGATGCCATAAGGCAGCAAGGAGTAGTAAAACTTACCTAAAAATCAGGTAAATATTTTGGAATTTAGCTATTCTGAGCCCTGCTTTGCTGCAGAAACACTGGTATTAGTCCCTAAGCTACTTAAGGAAAGATAGCCTTGGCAAGTCTACACTTGAGTGACCACTCTCTGGTGGAACTCAGATGGTTTCTTGCCAGAGGAGCAAAGCTCAGCCCAGCAGCTCTTTGTACATTGAACTTCACGTTACACACAAACCCAGCCTCTTATTAGCACTCTGAGGGAAAACACACAGGCATCTCCAAGCCATTCACACTGTAGGTCTTAAGAGAGCTTTATGAATCTTTCTCTTCCCCCCAGAAATAAGTGCAGAAGTACCCAGAACTACCAGAATGAAGCTATCCCAATTTTCCATCCACTGTGTCTATGTCTGTGCACCTGCAGTCTGCAGGCTCTCTCTCCAGGCTGCCACATGATTCTCAACCATAAAATATTTAAGCTTCTGAAAACGACAGAAGCTTAATCTAAAACAAATCTGTGTGATGTTTGTGGGATTCCTGTGTTTGCCTCCTTGTTCTGGCCTCCTATCGTTTCGAGGTCAATAAAGAATAACTCAATATTTGTATCAAAGCGCAAATTGTATAGCAGCACTGTAGAGCTTCTACCAGTCTCTGGTCCACTCTGATAAATTGCTGTAATGGTACAGTGACACAGAGTGAGGACACCCCGCTCCAGGCTCCCTAAAGGACAGGTGAAGGAAATGTTGGTGCCTTCATAGCAGCAATTGGAACCAGTGATCCTTTTGAGTAGTTTGCTTGTGACAACTAAGTAAAGCAGACTTTGGTTTGGCTTGTAGTTTCAGTGACCATGTACCCACACCTTCTTTCTAACAAGTAAAAAAAATAGTATTGTCATGTAATATTGGTACTTGTGTGTCATTAACTGTACCAGGTGATTTTTCAAATTTTCCTTTTTCCTATGCAAGCTGATCACATGTTAAATGAGACAAGCATCTCAAGTTTCCTTCAGAATTCATGAGTTCATCCATCCTCCCATACTGAGCAATGGCACCATGATTTATCTTAAGCTCCTAACTAGGGAAATTCCCTTATCCTCTAGTGATGCAGCATATAATACATACAAATATGTCTAACATCCTCAGTTTAGTACACTGGAATTTCCAAGTGTAGTCATTACCAAGAGCATTAGAGTACTGGCAGAAAACAGGGTAGTCCAGGGATTGAGGTACTAGATTGGAAGACATGGCATTCAAGTTCCCTGCCCTGCCAGCCTCATCCAAAAAAGAGAACTATCAAGAACTGTTTCTGACATCAAAGTATTAGATTAAGCCTGTTCTTGCCCACACCTCATAGGAATGGGGCAGCTGAGAGCAGTCTGTGTGAAATATCTGGGGAAAAATGAAGCTATCAAGTCAGTATTGATAGCTGTCTTTCCCAAAGGCAACTCAGAAGTCGAAGGGTGTCTGTGCTCACACAGGACACCATCAATCATTGCACAGCAATGCAGACTTGCCCACCTGACTTCTGGCAAGTCTAAATCACAGGCATGGAGGTTGCCCACAGGGGTGCCTTAGACCCTGCATGACCAAACCACATCTGCACTGTTGTACTCCCTGTCTGTTGGACAGAGTCAAAACTGCACAAGGCTCTGTTGGCTCACATAAGCAACTTCTAAAATGTCACTTCCCAGAAGCCCAGCCCACGCTGCAGCCCATTCTGTTGCTGTCACAGAACCACAAGGTTGGAAGAGACCTTCAAGATCATCAAGTCCAACCCAGCCCTAACACCTCAACTAAACCATGGCACCCAGTGCCACACCCAGTCTTGTTTTAAACACATCCAGGGATGGTGACTCCACCAGCTCCCCGGGCAGGCCATTCCAGTACCTGATCGCTCTTTCTGTAAAAAATGTTTTCCTAATATCCAACCTATATTTCCCTTGATGCAGCTTGAGACTCTGTCCTCTGGTTCTGTCCCTGAAATACAAACTACTGGCCCTGCTGGAGACAGGGTACTGAGCTACTGTATTTTTCAGCTGAGGTAGTATGGCTGTCTCTGCACAGCTAGGGAGAAAAAAAATTAAATACATGAACTAGAGAAAAGGAGATTAAAGTCCATTTTAGAAACGGCAAGCACACAATTTCCAAAGGCTGCAGCTTACCTACACTTGAGATCCTTTATGCTACATGGAAAAAGAACAAGCTGTGATCTGGTTATTGCCAAACAAAGGCTTTTCTATTGAAAATGCCATCCTTGAGAGCACTGCTGGCAACTTGTACTCACGTGCAGCCACGACATGTTCCGATGATAGTTCTCCTCCATGCCCGTGCTGCTCAGTACCTCAGGTTCAATGCTGGGCTCGCTCGCACTCCAAGGGCTCCCTTCTTCAAAAGAAAAATACCCAAAAGGTTGTTGTTTTTATTGCTCCCTATGTGCTTTAAGACTAGGGACAGCACTTGTAAGCCAGGCCAGCCTTGTGGGAACAGATGAGAGTACACAGAATGTGTCACACTGGAAAGGCTGCATTTGGATGTCCCTCCCCAGTCCTGTGCTGGCTTGACACTTATAAGAACTATTTGGATTTCACCCATAGGCCACCTTGTCAGTAGCAAACATTCGTCCCTCCATTTTTTTTCCTTTAATGGAAGGGAAATGGATAATCCAAAACCATCATAAAGAAATTTTTTGCACCATTCAGATGCTGCAAATGGTTGGTTTAGTGATCTGCATTGACTGGGCTCTGTGGTTAAAAACATCAACAAAAATCCAACCAGAAGTGGCATCCAACTGGAAATGCCAACAGGCAAAGTCTCTGCTAATTGCCCATAGAAACTGCTAATGTTATGGGGATGAAAGGGGAAAAAAATCCTGATTCTAGCACACTAGAACACTTCAGAACTCAGCCAAGGGAGAGACTTCCCTGAGAATTTCCCTGACCCCTGTGGTTCCTCTAATCACTTCATACCCTATGGGCCTCCTATAAAACTAATACTAATTATATTAGGAGTTGGCTGGAGATGACTTTTGATTTACCCTTTTTCTCTTCGAGTGAACTGTGACTCGCCAAAGTTTACAGAACTGACAATCCCACTCTCCATGCTCTCCTGCTGAAGCATCTTTTGGGCAACATAAAAATGACTGTTAAACTTGGGAGGTTATTTCAGCTCCAAATGTACCCAGAGTTTTTGGTTAACACCAAGAGTGAAGGGAAGCCCTTTAATTCAACTGTGATAGAGATTTCACGGAGTAGGGTGTACATCTTATTTCCGTAAGATAAATGTATGGACATCCATCTTTTAAATACTAAGGCAAGCAGCTGTAAACCACAGAAACAGATGTATGTGCCAGTATGTAGAAATATATTATGCAGCATGTGAATGCTATGTTCTGCATTTAGGAATACATGTTTTACATGTTACCTGACATGCTTATGACATCATATCCAACACAGAATATGAAGTACATGCCTAAATATGTATGTGTTTATATATATGTATGTGTTTATATATATACACACACATATAGCCAATCTGTTGCTATGGACAATAAAATATCATATATACATATGACCTCATGCATCCATGAAATCCTATGATTTAGGGCTGTGTGTATGTGCATATACACAGGTGCATGTGCTACCCTAAAGACAGCAAGCGTTTAGCTGGCAGGCCAGCATTCTAAGAGCTCATGCTCCAACACGGTGCTGAATTAACAAACTGTGCACTGCACCCAGGATTTGTGCTGTGTTCCTCCCAGGCCCTAGTCCAGGCAGTCCCTGAAGAGAGCTCAAGATTTTTCCTAGCCTGCAGAGGCGGGGATCTCTTGTCATTTCTAGCTCTGCTGTAATCACATCAAGAGTTTAAGGTCCTTCCTACTGTCCCCTCCCTTTCCACCCACTCATCTAAGTTACCTATATCAGTGACAGTGTCCCTGCTGTGGGACAGCTGCAGCTCCTCATTCTCAGACTCTGAGTCCTGCCGTGATAACTTGGTGCTCTTTAGGCTGCCGGCCCGGCGAATGCTGGAAAGGGAACCCCCCTTCTTCACCCGGAAACTGCGGGTTCCTTTAATCTGGAGCAAGCGGGAGCCTCCTATCCTGATCTTCCTGCTGGGAACTGTATTAAAAGAATAAAAGAGGACTTTTTTCCCCTTAATTTTTCCCCTTTTAAAAAAGAAAGAGATCCTGGCCCTCCCCACCCTCCCAACCCTTTGCTGCCAGCCTGTATTGCAGCGTCTTCTGCCAAGGAATGTGGGATCAGATCCCTCCAAAGCCAACGCCAATGCAGCTCGATCAATCAGGGAGTAAAGATGCTTCACAAAAATGTGTTCAATGCCTCATATCCTGGAGATCTGGTACCTGGTCACCTCAGGCCTTGTCTCTATTTGGAATTAGCCCTTGTTCAACCACCAGCAAGTAGAGTCATCTGCGCTAACAGAAACCCAAAACATGGACAAGAAAATCCTACAATTCACACCAATTTGAATCAATTCCTGCCAGGAAGCAGGATCTGCCCAATGGATGTAAATTGCAGTTTTCTTTGCCAGTCCTTAGAGTTCACATTAGTGCAGCATCACCTCTTACTATGGATATCTGGCTGAATCCCAAGCATGAACAAGGCACCTTGGACAAACCTATTTTCCCATGGGCCTGGGCTCTGTAAACCTCACTGAGCTCTGCAGTAGGATCAATGATTTCTTTACACAGCATGTGTGACTGCAAGAGGGGAGTCTGCTTCATGAGGCTAGCACACAAGACTTCTTGGAAGTAAGATTTGCATAAATCCGTGTCTCTGCATGTTACTCTTCATCATTAGAATGCTTTAGCGGAAACAGAAGCACGTAGATCTTCTCCTTCAGACAAATCAGCAGCTTTCAGGCATTAACAACATCCATTGACACTCTGCATTTTTGATGAGCACAGACATGGAATGGTTAAATGTTTAAAGCACCAACTGTATGCACTTTCATTCTCCTCTTAGTTCAAAGGCAGTACATGGCAGTATGTCAGTCCAAATGTTGCAACACTCAGTCATTTTACTGCAGATCTAACCAGGCAAGGCCATGTGTGATCAATTACCTTTGGTGTGTGGTTGGGAACGAACAGCACAGAGCTTTTTGGATACCATGGGTAAGCAAAATGCTTAAATAGAATTGTATTTTGGCTTCGGGATAAAGCAAAAACACCTTTACTCCTGAGATTGCTCCCAGTTCCTCCAGAACAGAATTCCCACTCCCATTTCCAGTGGCTAGCATCCTGGTCAAAGACAGCTGGATATATTTTGGGAGCTACCCCTCAGTCCTCACAAATCAGTTGGCAAAGCACTGTTGAGTGACCAAAGAATCTCCCTCCAGGTGACCATGCTACGTTCCTTACAATTGCTACTGCTTGAAAAATGTTCAGATCAGCTCCTCGAATCCCAAACTGCTTAAGCACTTGTAACTGCATCTACTCAAGTCTGCAGAATCCCAGAGTGACTTTTGGCACCCAAAGAGTACATGTGACCATCTGAGAGCCTGCATCTACCTAGCTGTAGTGTCTGCATTTCAGACCTACCTGGAGCAGATTCTATACAGTAAACCCGTGGCTTTTGGATAGCTGCTAAGCCATGCCTGAGGGGAGCAATGACAGCAAAGTTTTTAACACTCCAGAAAAATGAAGGGAAAAAGGTTAGTACTCATCAAAGAGTTTGAGATAAAGAAACCTCTCACTGCAGGCAAGCAAAACGTAGTTACATTCACACAACAACGTTTTCTTATCTAGAAAACTGTACATTATGAAAGATGCCTCTGCATCTGTAGTGTTTGGCCCAGGTGGATTCCCAGAAGAATATGCTGTGGCCAAAGAAAAGAACATAATTATTGTAATTTTAAAATATAACATTACATCGCATTTATTAAGCTTCTAAAATACTGGAATACATTTTTGCTAAGGTATGTTAGGATTCAACCTTCCTACCATAGTCACTTTCCCCATGTCTAAAATGCAGTAAAGAGGCAGCTTTAGTAAAGGAAAACTACATGACAGCTTAGGGAAAAGGGATAATGGAAAGAAAACTCAAATAAAACTGCAGGAAAACGTAGTTTAATGGAGAAAAAGGGTGCAGAAAGTCAATACTATCTTTGCAAAAATACATTACGCCTGTAGCACAGTAACATGCAAAAGAAAAGCTAAGTCAGCATTGTCTCTAAGAAGAAGAGGATAGTTAGAGACTTTCCACCAGCATTTTCCAGCAGGACTGCCTGCTTTAAGGCATTCCCCCACTCAGGTAATGTCCCAGTGGGCAAGACTGTTCCCTGAAAAGCTTAAAAATGGTTTCAAGCAATAGTTGTAACTATCCTCAAAAAAAACCCCAACCCCAACTCAATTTTTTTCTCATCTAAATAGGTAGAGACATCTTATCCCACACATCTTAGACTACCAAACCATAAGACTGTGTTTTTCTGGGCTGCCAATATACCAAGAGTAGACAAAATGAGGTTGAGCATCAATTTATCCAGCTCACCTTTCTTAGGTAGGCACCCATCTGTCTGCACAGAAGTAACTGGCCCACCAGACACACAATTTTGGAGAAAGTTTTATGCTGCACAAGTCTTGGAAGCATTTCTAATATTTTCTCCAGTAACTGTGGCAAGGTCACAGCTGAAGACAACACCAACTTTATCCAAAGCCCCCAGAAGTCAATAAAAGCTCCTCTGAATCATTAATAGACATTACAGTCCTGAGAGGAAAACCAGCCACAGACCTCACTGTCGTGAAACAACCATCAAACATTTATCCTTTTCAAGCAATCATCAAAATTATCATTCAAATTCCTGCAGCTGTAAATCACTACTACGGGACAGAATGTAAATAGTTCTAGGAAACGTTAGAGGGTCATCTAGAGGTGTCTGGCAGTTTAGCCTCTAATTGCAAGTACACACAATGACTATATTGTATTGCAACACTTGTACCATCAGATAGAATGTGAGTCTTGCATGAGATGGCTCAAAAATGGAAACGATCTGCTATTCTCAGCAAACACAGTGAGCTCAAAGTTTGCTTGTACGGTATAGAGTATGTTGGTAACATCAATCTGCTAGCCATCAAAAGCCACACAGTGTATTTTTCATGTGGTAGCAAAGAATTCAAGAGAACCAATCACACTAATTTGTTGTGATGCCATGACTTCCAAACCCCTACAGATTTTCCACAGAAAAATACCAATCTTCCCTTCTATCTGTGATTTCCCCAAAATGAAAAACTGTGATCAGAAAAAAACAAACACCACTTTTGATCTTTATTTTTACAGTGAATCAAATAGTGATGCTTCTCTCAGCATCCCACTAAGAAACAGTTTCAAACAAGGCTTGCTCCTTTTTAGCAATTATGCAAAGCTTTTGATTGACTTCAGTCATAGCACTGTTTTATAAAATTTAACATCTTTGCTTCTCACATTCATTATATTGAACCCTGAAGGCCAAAAGCATCTCGGAAATGATTTAAAGCCACGTGACTCCATGGCTGCCTGCTTTTTAACACAGTCTGTGCAAATGAAAACACAAAATCAAGCGCCACTTCACAAGCCCTGAGAATGCAAAAGCCTTGTTGTTCTGACAAACCTTTTTTCTCCTCGAAGCCAGCCTCAGATTTGAGGGTGTGGCTGCTGCTGTGTAGGGAATCCTTTGAATCTTCATTTTCATCCAGAACCCCAGCAAAGCTGATCTTTCTCTCATACCTGTGTCGGTCCATCTCAGGATCCAGACGCAGCCTGCAGCTCTCCAGATCCTGTAGCAGAATGCAGACCACACACATGTGCCAGCAGTAGGAGCTCCCACTGCAACTAGAGAAGCTTCAGGAACAACTGCTTCAGGTGGGGTTTATTTTAATCACACATTAGCCAGCTGCTCTTTGGCCCTGCAGCAGGCTGAGCCACCTGCCAGGATGGAAGAGTTACCAATCACAGAATTATTAGGATTGGAAGGGACCTTCTGGAGATCCCCTAGTCCAACCCCCCTGTCAAGTAAGGGTCACTGAGAGCAGGTGACAAGGGTGGGTTTGGAATGTCTCCAGCTGTGAACAAAATGAGCTTGTATCTGCTCCATGATCAGTAAAGGGCTTTGGGTGAAATTTCAGTCTGGACCGTCAACCTCACTCAGCCCACAGCCTTGGCAAGTCTGCATGCTCTCTTGGTAGTTAAACTACTCTCTTGGTAGTTAAACTAGTTCACCAAAACCAGTGAAAAAGTTGCAAATGTTTCAGTTCTTCAAGGCTTCCAAGACTGTGCTCCTATTCATGGAACAGCTATGCCTACAAACATCAGTGGAAGTGAGATTTGCTCTACTGAAATTCCAGCTATATGGATCATAGCATTATGTACCTGATCTTCTTGAAAAGAAAGCACCACTCCAAAAATACAGATTTAATATTTTAATCTGGATTATTGTTGTCTCTTTTTTTTTTTCTGTCCAAAGTTAGAAGCTATGGCCATTTTATCTTACAGACTCTTGCATAATGTGCCCTTAAGGTTTCTTTCACCTATAGCTCACAGAATAATTCCTCCTCCTCTCCCATATACAAGTCTAGAAAACAATTAACAGTTGCACTTCTAGCTCACATAAAAGCACTAATTTCTGTTGTCCTTCATTATCCAACATATTCTTAGTTCCAAGCCTTAATGACATTAATTCTAAACCATGGTATCCTGCTTGTGCATGCAGTCATTTGTTATGTTGTAAATGTGTTTAAAGAGGATTTTGCTGAATTTATTGCTTTTTTAAATTGTCCTTCTTACATACCTTGGGGCTGAGCCACTTCATCAGAGGTCATCTACAGCCTTTGGCATAATTTTCAGAACCTAATTACAGTACTATCCAGATAAATCAGCCTGTCAAACATAATTGCCATGATAAAATTTGATCTGTCATTAACAAAAACCAGGATAGTCAGGCTAAGTCCTTCATGGAAATTTAACTTCTCATTTTTTCTTTACAAGTTTTATCCTGATTTCTTAAAGAAATTTGGCTTAAAAACTGAAACTATGTCAGCCATTGAATTCTCATCTCATTCCATGCTAACCACCTCTGAAGCTGAGGCTCACAATCAACTCAACCTGCCAACAGATGACTGTGTGCATGTGTGTTTTTTGAAACAACAGGCTAAAGGTAATGTTAAACCACAGTAATAGACATAAGAAAATCCACAGAAGAATGAATCACTGAAAATCACTTTCCATGTGTTCTGCTATTCACAGCATTAGTTGTCACCTAACCAGTTGTTTAGATTACTGTTTACACCAGGATTTGCCTGTACCTCTCTGAGTCTCATGGTGGTTTTTTTTCTTTCTTTGCTTCCTTGTCCCCATCTCTTTCCTTTCTTCCCATTCTCCCTGCAATTCTCTGGCTGTAGCCCAAACCAGTCTGCAGCTTTAAAGCTCTGGCAAATTCTCTGCAAACCATTCTGTTCCCCTCCCTTAACTGCCTTGTTCTGATCCCTGACCAGTGGCCCTGCTAATCAGTGAGGGAGCATTTGAATTGTCACTTCCCAGCTTCTACCTCCCACTCTTCCCAAGTCCCTCACTCTTTTGTTCTCAATCCCTCTTCTCTCTTTGGAAACTTCCTTTAACTTCCAGCAGCACATGTTGTGCTTCCATGGTCTTACCTTCTTAATCAACCCATTTCTTGTACCCTGACCATCTTCTATTCACCACACAATGGCACCTCTCTCCCTGAAGAGCTCCACTGGAGTTTTTACCCCACCCTACCTCCCACCAGAGCCTGGAATCTGTGATTCTGTGGGCAAAGCCCTCTCCAGTGTGTGTGGTCCACTTACCACAAGAGGCTCTGTCCGTGGTCTGGGCATGTAGGGAAAGGTCTCTCGAAGGAATGTGGTTATCTCCAGGAGAAGCTGACAGGCTGCCATTTTTAGTGCAAAAGGGCAACAACATTTGGTAGGATTCACAGTGCCTAGGAAAGAATATTTCTATCATGAACAAGGAGTTAATAAAAGATCTGGAACCAAGAGGTGATGGACATTGTCACATATGGTGCACGATGCAAGCTGCACTGAAAAACAGGAAACCCCACACTTCTGTGCTACTTTTCCTACACTAAAAGAAACAGAATCAACCACACAACAAACCATGCATTTACCAGCACATGAAATAACACTTACATTTATATTACATTGATCATATCATATTACATTATATTATATTTTATATTACATTAATTATATATTATATTGTATGATATTGTACTATTTATTATATTTGACTGCATTAGATTGAAGTAACATGATAGTTGACTATAGTATATATTATAGTATATTATGTTGAAGTACCTACTAAACTAACCACAAGTTTGAGATTTTGTATACCTGTTATTTAAGGCTAATACAAGTTGATACCCTTTTCTTTTTCAGTTTTGCTATCAGTCAAATCTTTGGCAGTTGTGGAAAAGAATCACTTTCAAATATAGAAAATTATCTCAAAATAATGGAGTTATGACTAGCTGTTAAAGGAATACTTTTCCTATTATTATTAATTACTGCCCTGATAACGAAAATATATCCTCCTTTGAAGTCAGGCTTCTATAATTGTGCAAGCAATCCATGTGCTATATAGAGATAATCAAGGGAAAACATCAAACTACTTCATCAAATTTTACATTCAAATTCTTAACCTAAAACTAAGAGGGAAAGGGAAGAGGGATTATCAAAATACTTCAAGTTTTGAATCAGCTGATACTTCAAGTTTTGTATTGAAACAATCAGGTTTAAAACCATACCCTTTGTAACCCAACTGATACAATTCAAAGCTTAAAAGTATGAAGGATTCTTCAGTGCTTGATCAATTTGAAAAGTACTTTTTAGGATAACAGACAGCAAAAAAAGTAAATTAAAAAGTTAATTGTGACAACAACTAACCACACCTATTTTTAAAGTTATTCCTGATATTACCATTTACATACACTTCAGAGAGATTAGTGTCTTTACTTGCTTTTCTCATGTGTGATCTAATTGCTTTTGCAAAGAAAAAGACTGAACCCAAGTGAGAAGACACTGCAGGGATCAGATAAAACCAGATCTGTGATGCTTGCCAGATCCCCTGTACACATCACCAGGAATGAATTGTGGATTTTGCAAAGATTATTTTAATCTGAACTATCAAAAGCAAATGAGACAGAGTGTAATGGAATATCCAACTGCATATTCAATGCTTTTTGGTCTACTTCCCCCAGCATATTAAGCAGTTTTTGAAAACTTCCTGCCTACAGCAAGACTACTGATCAGCTATTTTCAGAATAGGTTTTCAGAATAGGTTTTCAGGAGAGCACTTGAGCTTTTAAATGGCTTTCTAGACCAGAACCTGATATTTGTTTGCTTGTGTCAGGGTACCCTTTTAAAGCAGCTCCACATCCCCTGGAGTGCCTGGTATGAGTGGCTGAACAGGGAAAAAATAAAGCCTATCCTGCCACTCAGTCATCAGAATGCAGTTGTTCATTTTGAGGTGCACAAGAAGGAATCTTTGGTATGCAACCTCCACCTCCTGCTTTGGCTATATCCCCTAAAGGGACAATCCAGAACAGCCACCCATGTTCCTGTAGCTGCTATCACACAGTGGCACATGGGAAGGTCCAGCTTAGGGCCAAGACCTTCTCTTGAGCTCATTTCTTACAAATGCCATGTCACTCTTCCCACCAGCTTCTCTCTACTCCAAAGTGAGCCTTTATGCAGTGAGAAGAACAAACCCAGAATCACAGGGAGAGAAAGCAGAAGATGAACACTACATCCAATAGGGAACAACAGTACAGGCAGACAAGCACCAGTAAATTGCAGCACACATGTACACACAAATGGTGTCTGAAGAGCACATAATGTTTGTTATCACCTTCACCTACAGCAGGATGTGTTTTGACAATTTATTTTGGTTCACAGGGTTTGCTATAACTTGCATGCCTATACAGACTTTCAGAATCTGTCACAGCTCTTCCACCCTTATGTACACATAGGCACAAATGTATGTGGTTTCATCATCTTGTTGTTATACAGATTTTTAATTATGCCTTTTTAAAAATTATTTCTGCCTGAAAATCAGGCACTATACTGAAGTCAAGATTTAAAAGCCTTTAGCAGAGCTGTGCCAATTCACATCAGGTGAGTTGACCCTTCAATGTTCAGGAATGGAAAAGTGGCTGATCTTACACAAATATTTTGGTAGAAGTAACTGTGAGGAATGGAACCTGAACCACTTTTGACACTCAGGTGACAGCAAGGCTCAAGAAATAAGTTATGACCCTGCTTACAACTGCAGTTTCTGTGTGCAGGAATTGCAGCTCACTGCCTGGTTTCCCCTGCCCTTTTCCATCCAAGTCTTTCAGTACTGTTACACATCTACCATGTTTTACATCCAGGCACAAGAAGAACAGGGGAGGAAGCTGGGGTGAAAGTGAGGGACTGGGAAATACAGCTGGGTGGCAAGAAAATGAGAAAAAATATTAAGTGCTCCTAAAGCAGAGGTTCTTACAAGCGGGGGTTCTTGTAGTAAAGGGAGTCTCCTTACTGTCATCTAAAAAGTCTTCTTCCTCATCCTCCTTTCTCAGGCGCCTCTTGGTCTCCTCATCATAAATGAGGCCAAGCAGGTTGGCAGGGCTCTCGCTCTCAGCGTGGCACAGCTCATTGAGGCGGACACCAATTGCCTGCAGATGGAGAAAGAGAAGCACAGGAGGTGAGAATTTCAGCCCAACCAGAACGCCCTGGCTTTGTTTTAATTGTCTAAAAGGGGAGAAAGGGACGACAGAAGACTAATTGCTATCAAAACCATAATTTATTTCCCCCCTTTTTTCAACAAAAATTTCCAAAGTGTCAAATTTCAGGAAAAAAACTTTTAGTAAATTTAGTTAAACAATAAACCCCTCCAAACTGGCACATTAACAGGAGAAGGAGATTAGGTCATTATGAAATATTAATTTCTTCCACTTTTCTTTGTTCCTTTGATATATTTATTCCAGATTTTTGCTAAGTCTCTCCACTGAGAATGTAGGTCTTCTGCTTAAGAAACTATGTGAATTAGGAACCCAGTAAAAGTCCTTATTTCTTCCACAAGACACTTAAATGCCCATGGGAAAGCCTGCTTCCATCTTCAAAGGAGAAACTCCCTGATGCAATTTCCAAAAATGAGCTGAGAGCATGCACCTAGGAGCTGGGAAGGTGCAAGGGTAGGGGTGTGCAGAGCATGCGTGGAAGGAGGAGAGTCAGTCAGATTTCCATCTCACATTCTCCAGAAAGGCACTGATGTTTATCGTGGCTGTTTGCCAGCATCACTTATCAGCATGTCAACAGCCCTCATTGTGTTGTCAGCAAACCACAGGTAAGGGTGTGTTAGCAAGGAGATTGCCTTCCTGCTAGGACACTTGAGAGCTCCTAAGAACCGTCTTGATTTTCTTTGCTGCACGTACATGAGTAGAACACAGATAAGTATGTGAAATTTTATCCTGCAAGATCATCACTTTGTGAGGGAAGGTATGTTTTAAATTACAGTTTTCATCAGCACTGGCCATTTGGCTTTTCTGAGTTATGTACAGTTATGTACATGTAAGGCTTTTCCATTCTGAAATGTTCCTAAGCAGCAGCAAACACGCACTAGCCTTAAAATGGAGAATGCATCCAGACAAGTCTTATGATGCCACTAAAGTTAAGGGGAAGACAATGATGCTAAGTTGCCTATGATCAGATTTCCCTGGCTCCTTTCTTATGACCTTGAATCACATGGCTGTACTTTGGACATTATGAAAAGAAGACCTTCCTGGACTTTTTCCAGGTCAGGTATATTAGTTACTAAAAAATGACAGCTGAGGGGGAATCTAACTGGCTTCTAATAGTTACTTTCTTTCTTGTTTTCATTTTTTTAGAATCTGAGAAAAGGGAACATCTAGAAGCATAGCATCTACAAACAGAGATGGATAGTTCTGGCTGTCTGAAAGCATGCAAAAATTCAATTACTATGTAATCCTGTGCTCTCCACTTAAAAGGAGCTCTCAAAGGAGTCAGGCTAAGGCAGTGACTTCATGGAATATAGAAGCAAATACCTTAACCCTATTTACTTTTTCACAGAACTCTGGTATTTGTGCTTTGTTTGTTATTAAGATAATCTCCTGTCTTTGAGACTTTACCAGAGAGTAGGATGACCAGGTAGCATTTTCTGAGTTGCTTTAGGAACGGAAGGAGGAGATCTGCAAAGATATTAAGCTGGGGTCCTAAGACCCAAGTTGGATTCTCCCGCTGGGCTGGTCTGTGGTGGAAATGTATAGATATGGTCAGCTTTATTTTGAGGTTCTCTACAATGCGCTCTAGTGAGAAGCGCGTGTTGGTTTGACCTACAAGAATTCAGGTCAGCAAGGCAGAACATTATTTTTAAATTCCCATAAGCATTGGATTTTATGTCTTCTTTTTTGGGGGTGGGATGGCAATCATGATGCTCACTGTAAAAACCACTGGTTTTTAGAAGAGTTGAAAAGCACAAATCTCACTTCCAGAAAGGCATCTGTAACTGGTCAAAGGAACTTCTCCCACTATTTTGAGTTGTGAGAAATGACCTGTATAGGTGTCAGACATTCAGCAATTACATCCTGGGGGCTTTACAAGGAAATTGCAAGTGGCATTCACAGGGCCAGATAAGGCAATTGCCTCCTTCCTGTACGGTAGCACATCACAATCAAATAAAATTTGAAGGATCCAAGTGCCAAACAAAAAGAGACAATTCTTTATATGACTCATAATAGCTCTGTAGAATTTCTTGCTAAAGAATTTAAGTGCTAACAGTCTGTATGGGTGCGAAGAGAAACTGAATTAAGTATGGCAAAGAGAAACCCATTACTAAATATACAGCACCACACAGTTCAAGGAGCCCTAGGCTAAATATATTTGGAAGCAAGAAAAATAGGAGGTAGTATCACATCCCACATTTTCCCTCTTCCTTAGCCATACATGTATGACAAGTACTGGAAAAATGAGAATGGGCCAAACAGATCCTTGGGGAAAACATGTCCCAGCAAAGTCACTTCCCTTAGGAGAAGGGGTGATCCTGGCAGGCTGTGAAGTGCAGGCTGGAAGGAAGGCTTCTGAGCCCCCATCTTACAAGGACTGGAATTCTGTATAGGATCCAATGACCTTTGTATTTTGCCGTATTTTTGAGTGTAAGTAGAAGAGAAACAAACTTACATCTCCCCACTGGTAGAAGAGCTTAGCTGCATTCCACTGCAGCTTCTGGTTCCTTTTGTTGCCCACAATAGGAGAACGGCCACGGGACAGGCCTTTCTTAGTGATGTTGACGTGGTGGCCCTTCATCCACTCAGGCCAGTTGCCGCGGTTGCAGCGGTGAACAAAGCGTGCGCACTCAAGGAACAGCGCTGCTCGCGCCACTACAGGAGCTTCCTGAAACGTTTGCAAAAAAATCACCTTAAAAGCAAAAAAAAAACCACGGGAAAAACCCTCTGAACATTAAGAGTATTCTGTGCTTTAAACACTGCTGTGCAAACTTGCTGAGGAGTCAGACAGTGTGAGCCATCTCTCCATAAAAAGCTGACACCAGAGTCTCTCTGCTTAAGTCTCACCTCTTGAGCTACTAAAAGCAAGCTCATAAACACTGAACAGTGTCACTCCAAACACTGGAGGGGCAGAAAGAAACACAGTATAAACTTAAAAAGAACATTATACCTCCCTCTGTAATGTCCTCCTTCAGAAACCACCTAACTGCAAAAGCAGAAGCGTGCATGTAGCACTGTTACTGCACAAACAAGTCGAGTTTTAGCTTCACCTGTGCTACTAAGGTTGCAAATATTGCAGGAGCAAATGACACCATGGCCACGCAAATCCTAGCATTTGTCACTTTAGGTTCTGCTTCTGAATCTTGGGGATGAGAGCATAAATGGAGGCTTTTTAAAACTAGGAAAAGCACTATTTTGGGGTTATAATTAATATCTGTGGAGACAGAAATATATTAGTCTGGTGTAAATCAACAAAATTTCACTGGCCAAATTTCAATCGCCTTAGCAAGTGAGAGGCAATTCAGCACTGAAATGACAACAGGCAGTTGAGTTTTGAAAGGACTGACTCATTTCCAGAGGAAAATCCTCCTGTTCCTGGCTTGGAAGAATCACTTTAATGGGAGGAATTATACTGAGTGTATCTTAGTTTGTATTAAATCACCCAGCAGGACAAATGTTAGACCAATGAAGAATGCTTCTGAAATGCGCTAAAACATTAAAAAAATGGACACAGTAATTTTGTTTCCTAAAGGTAGCTTAGACTCACGAGTAGCTTTTTTTCCCAGCAGTCTAAACTGCCAAAATAACATCCTTACAGACATGGAAAGTGACTAAAAAGCCAATTTCGATTTAATTTTCCCTTTTCTTCCTGCAATTTCCACAACCAAAACTCCTGTAAAACTAAAAATACAACAATGCCTACAGTTTACCAGCTGGCTTTAAAAGGTTCACTAACAGAGATTTCACAGAGCACAAGCATGTGTTACACACTTTTAGATGCTGACAGCTTTAATGAAATAATTTAAGCAGATCAGCATCTACTTATAAAGAAGAAAGAAGGGCTTATCAAATGTGGTCTATAAACACTAGACAGCCCCTGAGACCCTGTAAGATGGTCTGTTGAACATTATTAAATAGAGCCTCCAAGAGTGTTTTAATCAAAAAATGAAAACAAGAAATTTTGGTCCAATGCTCCTAAAGTTTGATTTAAGAAATTATTGACACAACATCCATTTGCAGCTTTTGCTCACATTTTTACAAACATTGGGGGGAAAAAAAAAAGTGATTCTCTTGAATAGGAAGATTTAAGCTGCCATGATGTTTTGATGAAGAACGCAGAAATCTGAATGCAGACACTCACTAACCAGAAACAAAACTAATATCTAGCACTGGAAAAACATTACAAACTATTTGTTGATCTCATGCAATATGGAACACAGAATAGTTGAGGATTTTATTCTTTTATTCTCACAAAGTAAAACTTTAACCATGGAGACATATGTGAAGAGATAAAGCCCCAGCCTTGGTCTACTATTGGTTTAGCTCACTAGCAATAAAGTCAAAATTTCTTAGCATACTGGAATCCTGTAAAGAAACATGTTGTAAACATGATGAAAGCACGCAACTACCACAATTAAAGGAGGATATGTAGGATGGGGGGCAAAGGGGAGGAGCAGGATTCATTAAAAATCACTATATTATTTAAAAATCACCAAAAAGACCTCCTGTGTGAAGGCCTTTCTGAACATCATAGGGCACAAGCTCCCTGTGATTGCTTACCTGAGGCTCTGAGAAACCTGAAGCAGCAGCAGCAAGAGAAAGATGAAGATGTGACAGAATGAATAGAGATGGATTCACACAACAGAGAAACACATCACAAATGGAGAGAAATTAATCAGGCAGGTGATGTGTAGCTGAAAAGAACACAAGTTACCGTGGTCACTGTCAAAACCTGACACAGCAGCAATACTCTCACAAGTCTGTCCATGCCTATGCAACTGTTCACAAGTCCAGTTTTAACATTAGACCTACTAGATTGTTTTGCACCTTGAAAATTCTTCTTGTACTGTATAAATTTAGGTTAATCCACCAGTTTACTAACAATTCAAGTCATTCAATTGAATTTTTTCAACAGAAAACCTGATTTGTTCTACAGAGCAAGTGACCTCGGTGGAAGGAACCAAATACAGAATGGATTTGGAATTTCACAGCATCATCACATTGCTGTTCATGTAAACCTGATTCTGCAGTTTTATGACTACAGAGTACTTATGTCCAGTTCTGTTTTCAAGAACAATGACTTTTACAACACTAATCCATCAGTGGTAATTTTCCTCGAGTCCCTTCTTAAAGTTCACATGGCACTTTGAGCAAAAATTCATTTTTGGCCCTGGTCTCTTCAAGACAGAAAAGAAAGGCATGTAATACCAACAATATACTTTTAACAGATGCCAAAGTAAATTTGAGTCCTCTCAAAAGGTGCTGACTGGGTAGCTCTGCTTCGTCTAAATAAAAGTGAGTCTGACATGAAAGTTGTCTTAGCAGGTATATGAAGACAAGTTGCAAGTAAATTATTAACTAGTGACTTGGAGAATTGCCTGTTTCAATTAGTGCAGACCTCTCTGATTATATTTACAAAACAGTCAAGTACAATCCATGACACAGTTCTTAGGTTTTGTTCCCAGTCTTTTACTCTGCGACCTGTTTGTCGCAATCTCTGATTTCCTTCCCAATCATAAGCACTTCTACAGAGAAATATTTCTGCCATGGAAACAGGGACATGGGAACAGTACAGTCTGCCTAAGACCCAGGGTGACATGGAGTCAGGCTACTGATAAGTATTCTTGCAGTTTAGACTTTGCTTCTACTGTCCCAGTACTTAGTAGGTCATCTCAAACTCAATCCTACCCAAAACCAGTACAACTGTTGCATTTCAACAAGGACAAAAGATTTACATGTCACAACAAATGAGCTCACACATCTCATTAGAGAAAAGTACATCCATATATTGACTGTAGTTTTAAAAATTTAGTCAAGTATGGATGCTGCTTCTAGGAAAATATGTTAACTACATAGCCACTAAACCTAAGGCAACACTCATTTTAATACAGAAAAAATTATTAGCTCTGTAAGGATGCATCTTTTTTTTTCACTGTTCTAATTTCTTTAAATCAATGTGGAAAATCAGTACAAACATCCAGGCTGACCAAAGATTTCAAAGTTGTTGTAAGAATAGAATTTTGCAAATCTGCATGAAAAAGCATGCTCAGAAAAATTATGGAAGAAGTGAAACTGGAACTCATTGCCTTTCATTTTTTTAAAGGTTGCCTTAGCAACTAGGCTGGATAAAATTACTTAAGAAGCTTTTCATTTGCATCAGACCTGACTCAAACTATTACTTCAAAAGCCTGAAAAGGAAGTTAAAACACCCAGAGTGCTTCCTTTTGGGTGTACTCTACTGACATACGATGTGGGAATTTTCCATTGCCATTAACCAATACAGTGATACGACAGGCTGTCACATTTTAAAATATACACTGCATGTGACTGCCTAACTTCTATATATCTCCAATACTTTGTAGACAAAATGCCAACTGAACAGGTACTTGGCGACTCCCAAGGCTATAATTAGGGCAAGACTTCCTTCATCTTTAGCTGTAGACCTTTTAGAAATTCTAATACCAGAACTGTCTGCAACATTCAGTGAAATGGAGAGATGGTTACATTTTAGTTTGTAAAAGCCAGCTCTGGAAGTCAGACATCTTCAAACAGTTCACCCTGACCAGTAGTTTCCAGCTGACTTCATGCATGGGCAGAGAGTAAGCTGGCCTGTGCTTAGGCATTTGGGAAATTTAAAAATTAAGTAAGACATTTACAGGCAATAGGGACATAATTGCCAAACCCCATTTTATCATGTGATTTATTAGAACACAGAGCAGTGCATCTTCAGAAGGATCCTGGTGACAAACTTGCTAGGAACAGGCTCTTTCCTGCCCACGCACCTTACACCTTACTAACTCTGTCAGTTTGGAATTTGCAATGGGGTGGCAGCCTGGAAGCCTCGAAGACTGAAGTTGGGTGTTCCACACTCAGCAGGTGGCAAGCCCCTTTCTGAGCTCACTCTGGTAAGAGCCACCAGGTAGGCTACTCTGTCAGCCACTGCATCCACAGCTTCCACCCAGAGGAACAACAGTCTCTGGCAGGAGGGTGGGAAACAGTGAATGAAACCTGTGTCTGTTGGAAGACGGATGAGGACCACGCCAAACAGAACTGACAACACCACCAACTCCAGACCAGCAGTAATGCAGGCGTGCTTGAATCTGCAGACCAAGTATGCAAGGTTAAGATGAAGATACAGAGGAGTGGTGCACAGAGCATAACATCCCCACAGCCATGGAACAGGCAATGCAGCAAAGGTCAGGGCACAGCACTAGCAGGGAGGCAGAGTCCATGAGCCTAACACCTCCAGCAGTGAGCAAAAAAACTGAATTTGAGCACAAATGGCACAGCAGTCACACAGGTGAGAGGTGGGGCGTGGGAAGAAAAGGGATAGAGAATATGTGGATGCTCTGAGAACAGTGCATTTTAATATTTTTTCAGCTTGCACACAGCTAAACACTTACGGAAGGAAGCAGAAAAGCAGCATGCAGAGAAATTGCTAATATGTGGCTGGTTTTTCATAGCTGCATTTGTCACACTCCTTGCTCGTCACATAAACACCTCACAGAGCCCCACTGGCTCATGAATCACAGGGTGAAGGCCACAGCTTTAGAAATGGGAGGGATTGTTAAGAACAACTGCAAGGGTAAGAAGGAAGGAGATACAGAATATCAGGAAGAAGGGATCGAATTGTGTCACTTCTTTGATTTGCACTGGCAAATCACCAATATCCACATTTAAAAGCACGCACACTGATATAATTTTTTTCCACTGACTGGCTCAGGTGACTCAGTGTCACTCAGTTCAGTGTTGCCTAATGTACTTATAACTGTGTCAGAACTCGAGAGTGGGATTCCTGCACCTCTCCAAGTAGTTATCAGTCCTTATTCTGTAGATTGACACTAAGAGCAGAAACAGAGTGTCCGTGAGAGAAGTATGAAGACAACACCACAAGCTTTGCACTGGCAACAACGTAGTTATGGGGAGCCACGTAATAAAAAAAGGATCCATTTTGTCTGCAAACTTGTCCACTCACAGATGCTAAAGCTCCAGCTAGCACCACCACCAGCAGCTGGCATTGCTGTGATGCTTTACATTCTTTCTGTGGGGCACGAAGAGCATTAGTGAACGACAGTGGACCACCACATAAGCACATGCTCTGAGCAGGAAACAACAGACCAGGAATGACTTACAAGATCTAGAGCTGCTGCCAGAATGGAGGCATCGGGGATAGTGCCTGGTTCACAGCAGTTCAGCAGAAACTGAAAGCGCTTCATGCCTTGGCGGATTGCTCCCAGGTTCACAACATTCTTGGATTTCCCTCCTTCTTGTTTGGAGGTCAAGTGATCATCAAAGCTATGGCAACCTAAAGAGGTAGAGAGTACAGAGGGGATGCAGGGAGGGGTAGAGAGAAGGGAACATAGTCTCTCACCAGTAAAAAATGGGGAACAAAAATCTTGATGAGTACAGTCAGTGTAAATCCCTTTCTCTCCTTGTGTTATCCTGAAGATAACAGGTTCATTTTCACAATATTCATGACTTCCATGAAACAGACATACAACTAGTCAGATTCTGGTATTGGTCATACTGATACCTGCCCAGAACAGTTCCTACCCTCCCTGTTTACATCTGAAAGTACCAAAGTTTACAGAACATTGAAGGATAAAGCACTGAAGAAGAGAACAAGGAGTGGAGAATTCAAAATTGGTTTTAAACATAGATTATTTGAAAGACAAGAGTAAAAACATCAGCTCTACAGGACTTTTTGACTACTTCAGGAAAGAAGAATGGCTGAAACTAAGTTTTTCTGGGTGTGCACTCCCTAGAATTACTCGGAAAGCGTTTATGCACCACAAAAAAAGCCACAACAGAAAATGACAATGTAGATCTTCACTTTTCCCTTGAATATAGAGGTATATCAAATTTCAAGAGACTTCTTTACAAATTCCTTGTCTTTTTTTTCTCTCCAGTGAAGCTGTACCTAGCTACCAGCAAACAATATGTTCCTATGTTGGGAAAATATTCCACTGAAATGGATCAAACAAAGTAGAAAGAACAAGTAGAACACTTACACGTGCAAGCAGTCCCAAACATCCCTCCAAGTGCTTCTGTTTCCTTACAGCTCTCATATCTCATCTGAGCCTTCCTGCCATGACTGTCATAACACTAACTCATTTGATGTACAAACAATCATTTCCTATTCAGGGCCCTGTTAAGTCTGTGCCTGTATGAGATAAAGAACAGAATCTTGCCTAAGGCACGTCCCTAACCCCCACTATAAAGAGGTAGCAGAGCTTTTGTCCATCTGAGCTCATATGTGAGTGGCACATCTTGCATTTTGTTGAAGCTTTACAAGACAATTCTTCAGAGGCAGCTGGTGGCTGTCCCTTGTTATGCTCATCCTGGAGTAGCCTTGCTGTGGTCAGGGCAGCCCTCACTGACCTAATTCATGTGACTCAGGCCTGCAGAAGACCTCAGAAAGAGCAGAGACCATGTCCTCATGCAGGACAACACACAAGTTCCTCCCCACAGCTGGTCCCTCTGTGACCATGAGCTCATCCTTCAGAGCAAGCTTAAGCTGCTGTGCCTTGAACACCCTGAAAACTTCTCTGGTCACTCACAGTGTCTTCAGCCAGTGCCCAAAGGAGCATTATGGGTCTCATGTAAATGGACTATAACTGTACATGTCTGTGTGCTTTGCTCTTAGTATATTAAGTCATTAATATAGTATAGTATATTATTGGTCATTAAAATAATTTTTTTTTACACATGAATGTGTAAATATATATGTGTAGATATATGTATACATATGCACACATACAGATACACACACATATGTATGCTTACATACATATGTAACACAGAATTTCCAGTGGTCTACATGGTAAATCACGATGAAGACTACAGTTCACAAATTATTCTATATTCTATAATTTTTTTAATGTAACTTATTTCTCCTTTATCCATTACCTCTTAAATTTGGTCTACTGTTAAAAAACCCAAAAACACAAGAGGAAACACCATGTGGAAGAAACATGAGCGAAGTAATAGCATAACACCACAAATGAGAAAAATGAGAAGGCAGAGAGAGGTTCCAATATAATGCTTTAAGATCAGATCTTGAGGGATTTAACAGTACGCCCATCCGCCATTAAAAGGCTTTTGACCTGTCCCTGTTAAGCACAAAAAAATTTCCATCTTTATGGAAGACAGGAAAGCACTGGAAATTTGAAGGCTGAGTTGTACTGGGTTATAAACTGTCCCACCATGAACAGGCCTCACATTGATATCACCGTGCACATGCAAGCACAGACATACACAGGGCAGATACAACTTTTAGCTAAAGCTACGTGGCTTTCACTGAGTAGCAGAGATCCTTGTAGATACAATAATACAGCTTCCTTTACTGTCCTTTACTTTGCCTCAAACTTCTCTTACTCTTGTACTAGTAAGACAAAAAAAATTATTTTCCACAACAAAATGTGAAGGTCATCTCACAGGTGCGCTGCAGAAACAGCTGTGACAGTCTGTAAAGTTCTCAATGCCCCTCGGCCATTCTTAAAAGATGGTGGAAGTATTTCATATCTACTTCAGCACAAAGCAGTGGATGAAGAAACAAATTCCTTCCATTGCTGGGGAATGCTACCAGACTACAACAAGGTGCTGAACTGATGCATTCTCACAAATGAACAATACTTTTCATGTAAGAGCTAACTGAAAGGCACCACCAATCACCAGTGGCAGATAATGACCAGTTTACAGTGACAAGATATGCTTATATTTTGAAAGTATCACTTGCCTTAAAAATGCCTTACATGCATTACACTGCAGGCCTGGGACAGTTGATGGCAAAATACACACAATGCAATGTAAAAGTGTAACATTGGAAAACCAAACATAATACCAGAAAATGTAGCATATTGTAAAACTACAGAAATCATGCTAAAAAATAAAATTGACTCCTTTTTGTGTGTTTTTGGGAGTCGGGTTGTGGTTGTCTTAAAAAAAGTAACAGAACTTCAAGATACAAGGTTATCCCCCTGACAAGAAGGATGGGCTTTGAGCTGACAACATGAGCATGTCAATGACTGCATGATATTTTAAAACAGATTATACCATGACCTTGTATTATTCATAAAGGCACTTTTCAGACATTGCTGACTTTGACAATACATAACAATTAAAATACACTTCTGTGGAAAAGGAGTGTTTTTATTATTATGTTGTGTGCTAAGAAAAAGGGACAGCATCCCTAACAAATGGTATGCAGAGACTAGACATGCAAACACAGAAGAAAAGAGATAATTACAACAAAGTTTGCGTAGGGTTTTCCATTTCTGTGCTGATATTTGCTAAAACTGTCAAATAGTTACAAATTGAAAAAACAAAACTAAACAAAAAAACTGATGGAGTTGTTGTATTGGACAACAGAAGATTTACACACACACCTAATTTTGAACTGAATAAGTGCTTTGAAGTTAGTATTAATTTTTCAAGTGTATTGACCAAATTTGATTTGATTTTAAAAGCCCAAATGTAGTATTATATAATTTATTTGGATAGTCTGATTTTTTTTTTTTTCAGAAAAAAATTTACCAGAGCTTTTTTCTAAATCAAAATAAAAGAAAGAAGGAAGAGAAAGAAAACAGGTTCAAAGACTAAAAAATTGGAGAAGGCTACAATGGAGACAAAAACCATGGAGAAAGCAGGAAAAAAGGGAAAGGGGTAAAATACAGAAAGAAATATATTTTTAAAGATGATAAAAAGAAAGAAAAAAAGGAGACGAGAACCCTGATTTCTAACCATCTTTTTCTTCTGTGTGATGGAGCTTGGATGGGTGTCTTCGGCAGGTGCGCCATTTACCAAGACGCTTGAAGAAATTCTCCTCTTCGTCTCGCCCGTTGTCCAGGCCTCCTGCCGGCCCCCCTCCTTCAGACAGCTTCACTGCGCTGGTAAACTTCACCTGTGCAGGGACAGAGGGGCTGGTCAGTCTGTGCCAGAGCACAGGGTCTTGGTTAGACTCATCATTTTGGGTTTCTGAATTGCCTAGCAGCATGCCTGCTAAGGATTTTTCTTCCCAAGGGAAAAGCTCTCACTATCCCAGTAGAGGTTTCTATAAACAAACAATCTCTGTATTCTCAAAGTAACACCTGTTGTTTTTCTCTCTGCTCCACAATATGGAGGAGATGGTTTCTCTCTTCCAACCAATGATATAGAGAGGTGTTATCACTGGACTCTAGGCATTTTTGTATTAAGCACTAAGAAGAAAGCCGTGTTGTAATAGGCATTATGCCTCAGCCTGAACATGGAGCCATCATAATAAAACTTTCTTAAGCCTTCTGATACTGGAGTCAAAGTCCTTATGTCTGGGGGACACAACAACCACAGACACAAACATCTACAGGAGGGCTGTGAGGGTCACCAGAGAAACAACTGGGTCTGCACAGATGTACATACACTGAAGCACCTCATCTTTTAAGCTTTCTGCTTAAAGGATTGTTCTTTCTTGAGAGACTGTGAAAGGACAACGAAGGAAGGAGAAGTGTGACCAAAAATTGAAGCTTAAGTGTGTTGACAGAGCCTGCACTTCCTTCTCAGTGCACCAGAGCAGACTGAGCAGTACAGGGTAGGTTTTACCTAGTCCTCAACATCAAGTACAAAAGTCCAGTGTCAAATTCCCATGGCTCTACTCTGGAGACTCCTGTGACAGTCTTGTCAGCTGCAAAGTCCATATTGAATAAAAATGTTCCCATAAGCAGCTAAAACCAGCCAGACCCTGCCTTTTTAAGCTCTCTGTAATCCAGCCTGCCACATTTACCTTGGAGCTCTGCCTGATGAAGGACAGACGGTCGACAGAGCTGATATCTAGGAGATCTTCCACTCCATCAGCCAGGCCAGAGAGGGAGGAGCGCTTCAGCCAATTCCCTGTTACAGAATAAGCCACTCAGGACAAATCTAAACATTCTTTCTAGAAGCATCTATTTCTTAGCAATTGCAGTATATGTCTCCACAGTGGCCACAGCAAGGCGTGGGAAAATGGGAGGAAAGCACAAGAGAACATTATGCATAAAGTCACATCATGTAGCATGTATTAACTACCGTGCAAGGCCAGTTCCTGGGAGTTGGAACAGATATATTCTCTGTCTAACAAATGTTAATTTGGAATATTTCTCTTCTACTGACAGGAACAGTGCCTGTGAGATTACAGTACTAGCCTACCACTTTGGGGGAAAAGTTTCAATAATCTATTTTGACAAAAAAAATCCCCTGATATCTTTAGCAAATTGCTTACATTTCCCTTTGCCTCAGTTCCACATCTGTAAAATGGAGAGAGCAGCAAATCACAGCCTCTTTTGGGAGAATAACCAGATCAGAAAGAACTGTGTTGCTGTATTTCTTAAGACAGCCACACCTAGCTGTATTTCTCTGCACATGCAATATGTATATAGAATAGAAAGAGACATACATTTACCTATGGGCAGTTTGAGTTTCTTTCGCAGGGAGATCCGCCGGGAGCGAGAGCGGGAGCGCCTGTCTGTGGTGGTTCCAGAGTGGGCCGTGGTGCACTCGGACGTGTCCTGCTCAGACTGACTGCTGGTATCACTCGCTGCACTTTGGGACTTAAACATCTTCCGCCAGAAGTCCTTGCGGCCCAGATTGGCCCCTTGGATTTGCTCATCACTAGAACAGAGGGTATGCAAAGCATGAACTGCATTTCAGTGAAGTTTGAGTGCTCAGGGAAACAAGACCTCCTTTCCACAGCCCCCTTCTAACCTATTACTTGAGGTGGTTTCATTTTGAATTCCAAATATACTCTTCTTCGTAGGACATAAGCTTGACAACACGCTCAGTGTTGTTCAAGACATAAAATAACCATCTTTTCTACCCTTAGGCACTTGTCCACTGTGGCACAACATCATCCCCCCTCTACCACAGACCGCTTATCTGCTCTGTCCATTAGCTGGTGCATATGGGTGAGATAACCCAGGCCAGACAGATGCCCAAAAGAGAGGTAACTCTGGTGCCAAAAAGATGAGACCCCCAGCTGACAACAAACATCCCTCACCTTGAGAGCAAGATGTAAAGAGATAAGCAAGGATCATTAACTGAGAGACCCTTCATAAAAGCTACACAAATTTTCAGGGAGGCAGAAGCCTCATACACACTCCCTGGAAATCTGTAAGGCTCCTTCCCCAAGCTTGGATGCATCTTCGTGGTTACTCCTCCAGAAATTGAGAGCAAAAGAATTTTTATGCCCCGCCAGAAACTGGATGGTAAGATTCATTGAATCCTAATCTAAACTATTTTTTTCTCCAGCTATAATACAAGTACCTTATTATTATAGTGCCTGAATTGTTCATCTACTAGTAGTGTTTCTTTTGTTTATCCTGTATAGTAAGCAATCTGTTAAAGTCCTATGACAGTTAAATTTGTGTCTATTAAATAAATAATTCATTTTGTAATAGACCTAATTGGCCATTATTAAGAACCTAAGGAGTGAGTGTGATATGGGGTGCAGGCTGCCCCTAAAATCAGTACTGCCAGAAATCTGAGTCAAAGGCAGGATTAGTTTAAGCTCTCCTCTCCATTCATAACCTTCATTGAACAGGTCATTCCAGTTTTTAGTTCTTACACACAAAAGTAAACCACCTTCTTTATGTCAAAATGAACTACATAAGACCACATTAGTAGTTTCTACAAGCATTTGTACCAGAAAGCTTTAGGACATCATGACAGCCATCTGTGAACCAGCTCATTAAGTACTGGAATTGGGACAACAGTTTTTACTATATTCTTGAGATGTCCCACAGCTATGGCAGGGCTCAGAGAGGAACAACTTGCTACAATCCTGCAGAGCAGTAAAGGGCTTTGTGTTATCCTTGCTGTCTCAGCAACAGTGAGACTTTGCAGGCTCAATTAAGGCAGGAGAATATGTGATGTAGAGCTCTGGGCCCTTGTGCAAGCAATGTCTTCATGCACTGCATCTCAGATCTCTTTAACAAGACAGACACATATTCAGAGGAGTTAAATGACTTGCTCAAAATTACTTAGGGACCGTTGGCTATTTGTAGAATTTTCTAAAATTCTTAAGAGTATTGTCTAAGTTTAATTCAATAGTAAATGGCAGAATTCTTTGGATATAGATTTCAGTTGTACAATGCCAACAGCAGGTTGATTCCCTGCGCTGAAAAGGGAACTACAGCAATCTTTGGAGACTATTGCCCAAGGCAGGTCAGGAATGGACTGGCTCTCACTGAAACATTAATGACCCTTAGCAACAACTTGGAAGTTGAAAATTAATAAAATCACCACCCAGGAGTGGTGATTGCTGGAGAACAAAACTTGGAGAACAGTTGTGGTTAAATCTCTGAGGAATTACCATGGTATTCACTGCTATGGTACACAATACTGACAAATCCACTGCACTGTCATTTGAAAACCTCTGCTGTTTCCCTATCAAAACCAGGATGGGTCCAGTTGGCAGCATTGAAAACAGGCATTACCCAGTTGTTTGCAGTAGCTCCTGTGTGGACACTCAACAGTTTGTTGTACCATCTAAACAGTCTGCTATCCTGCCCATTTGTACTAACCCCAGAAGGAAGCTGCTGGCACGGACACATTGAACAATTCAGTATTTACTTACTGCTCTGGAGTTTGCATTGGGCGGCTTGAGACGTAACTCCGGCATTCATCTGGGGCAGCTGAGGCCTGGCCTTTGTCAATGATGACACTTCCTGCCTCAGATCTATACAGACAAGATAAACCATCAGCCAAAGGAAATGCATGGCCCATCTCATGGTCATCACGTAGAACTGGATATGGAAACCTGCAAAGTAGCTTCAGAGATGTACCCTCTCCTTATTGTCTCTATATATATATTATTCCTAAAAAAGGCCTCAACTCTTAGCAGGTTTTCGGGACTTTTTCAACTTTCTTAATCCTTCTTCCCAACATTTTAATAAGACAAATTCCTCAAAGCAGCAGAGGAAATTTCTTTTTGATAAAGAAGCATGTCAGTATTAGATTTCTTCTGGGACTTGTTTTGCATACCAGGGTTTACACCTGTCAGAAAAACAGGTACACATCCCAAAGGATGTGATGCATATTAAAAAGTATATCCACTGAGTGTTTTGGAAGTGACACTATGCTTCTTAGTTCTCTTAACCTTTCCTTATCCCAGTGTTTCCACGGCACTGTTCTCTTATGCCTCTTACATGAGACTGCCAATGCTTTTTTTATGCAAATTTGTTGCAATCTCAGATCATTACATTTTAAAGGAGGCTGCTGCCACAGCACAAGTCTGTACATCAAGAACTGACATGCTCTGAAGATAAAACCTTCACTTGGACTTCCTATGTTTATGTTTGGCACAGATAGTCATAGAGTCATATGCAAGTCAGTCATTTACCTGCTCCCTCCTGATACCCACCTTTTGCTCCCAGAAGGTTTTGGCTCTTGCTCTGTTTCCTCTGTCTTTTTTCCTGGTATTAGCTTTTCAGCACTGTCCAAGAGGGCACTGAGTGCCACTCTCCGAAATACATTCCCATGAGCCTCCTTGATAAATTGGACCAGCTGTCGGATATCACAGTACAAGCCCTGAGTAGCAAGACACCATGGAAAAGAACAAATTCAGTCTGCAGTTTCTAAAGAAGCAGTCAGTCAATACTTTCTGAGGTACTTCACCAGGCCATTACTTCTCCTCTGGCCATTGTGTGACCTACTCTTCAGGTATTTGGTTTGTGGTTTTTGGCTGGAAACTCACAGTGCACTCAGAAGAAGCAGACAAGGAGGAGCATTATTATGGAACATGATCAGCAATGGGATACAGCAGATGGAGAGGTATCAGAGGCTAAAAGACCTGTGAAATGAGGGAGCTACAAGGATGACTTCAAGTTTGTTTTATACTATTCATCTAGACCACAAACTTAAGAGGCACGAAATATCTCAGATGTATGTGAAAGGATGTAGAGTGCAAGCAATTGCATGTGTTTTTCAGAACCAGTGGGTGTCCTGGGATTTTTTTTTTTTGTTGTTGTTATTTAGAGCTTCACATCATATGATGAGAGAGGAATGACTCACTCATTCCCCAACCTACCCCCTACACTCAAGGCCCTTTTTAGTTCTGAACACATCTGTGATGCGCAAATGACCTCTATATTTGAGGGCAAGGAGATGGAGGGAACAGTTTTATAAGGCTTGATTTTTGACGTGTGAGCTTTCCTGAAAGAGCTTGAATTATTCTGAAAATTCCCAGCAAGTAACAAAGGAAAATAAAAACAAACAAAAAAACCCAACAAGTTTATAATTGCACCTGTATCCTGATTAAGTTGTGGTTTTTTTTTTAAAGTAAGATATTGACCACAAGATTGACTTTAAAGAATGACAAAACAACAACAAATCTGCACATGTGCTCTACATGCTGTATTCTCCATACAGGCACAATTAACAGTGTTACCCCTAGGGATAAATTTCACTTTACACACTAAAATAGGGTCTAGAAAGCTACACAATTTAAAAGAAAAAATGATGCTTGGTGCTCCTAATCTAGGTCCAATAGTGGGGCATGTTTTCCTATATGCCACCAAATACTCTCTTATGGAAAACATTCCAAAGGAGGAATACCCATAAGAACTAGAGGATTTGGACGTGGGTGGACTACTCTGCTGGTTTAAGGCATTAATGTGGTTTTCCTTCTCCTACTCCACCTCACAGAGCACTACTGCCCCTTTAGCTGGACTTCAGTGTCTCCACAGCTCTGCTGTAACGATGGAATACAAGAATGTTTTTTGTTTGCTTCCATGAAAAATCCTAGTTTCTGATAATCAAGCAGGTAGCCTGAAACTAGCTGCTAGAGTACACCAGTCTGGAAGAACACCCATGTCATCCAGTCTACTGACTGCTCTGGGAAGACAGCACACACAAAGCAAAAAGCAATACCCTCCTTTCCTCCACGTGCTCAGTAAATTGGATGTTTGTCTAAACCTTGGGAAGATGCACCAAGTTGCTGTAATTCACACAGTCTGGCACCAGTGGGCCATGTGGTTAGCCAAGTGAGCTGCCTCTGACTTTGCTGAAAGTTGATTCATTGCAGCTGTGGTCTTGGAATCACAGAATAACTGAGGTTGGAAATGACCACTAAGATCCTCAAATCCAATCATTAACACAGCACTGTCAAGTCCATGAAAAAACCATGTCCCTGGTTCCATATTCATATATCTTCTAAATCCCTTCAGGGATAGTGATTTCACCACTTCCCTGAGCAGCCTTTTCCAATACCTGACCTCCCCTTTCAGTGAAAAAATTTTTTCCTAATATCTAATGTAAACCTCCTCTGATGCATCTTGAGACCACTTCCTTTTATCATGTCACTTTTACCTGGGATACCCACACCTTCACACAACCTCTGTCAGTAAGTTGTAGAGAGTAAGGTCTTCCCTGAGCCTCCTTTTCTCCAGGCTAAGCAACTCTGTTTCCCTCAGCTGCTCCTTGCAAGACATGTGCTCCAGACCCTTTCCCAGCCCAATTTCCCTTCTTTAGTGAGTGGCCCAGAACAGACCCCAGATTCTGGGATGCAGCTTCACTAGTGCCCAGTGCAGGGAGACAATCACTTTGTTAACATGGTATCAAGTGCTTACCAGGTTTTCTGGGCTGTGGAGCTCATGTGTAGTGGATGCACAGCGAGTGATCAACGACTTGAACATGGCACTCACAATTATACCTTCTACGCTCTGGGCTGTAGACTTGTTGTCCACTGTGGTGAAGTTATTCCCAAATCCAGCCTTATCTGTAAAAATTCAAGTATAAGCAAGCCATCTTGGTGAGAACAGTTTAAAAGAGAGGGCTTAAAGACACATGTAAAGAAATTATGATACATGAGACAAGGACACATTCCCACCTAATATCCTATGCTCCGTTCTCACAATCCCACCCCACAAAAGTATAGCAAAAGCAAAGGGTAAAATAAATGGTAAGTATGAAAGCTTCCCAGAAACAGCTGTATTATGAAAACAGATTGAAAGTATCAGGACAATTCTAGCTTTGTTTCATCTGCATCTCTCATTTAGAAATGTGCAGAATAACGCTTAAAATTTGAACAATAACTCCAGCTTTTCTAGTTACCATTCTAAGGGATAAGAGATGTTTGATTAAGCAGCAAAGTGACAACACCCATGAAACAAATATCTTCTGAACTATAGGAATGCTCTTCTTGGAATGTGCACAAGAACACCAAGCTTTCAGAAAGACTCAAAAAAGAATTACACATTCACATGAATTACAAAAAACATCCGAGTTTCCTGAGATGAGAGAAAAGACTTTCAAGAGCTGCCTGAGCTGTCATGCTTCAAAGAACAAGCCAGTCAATAGCTGATGAATACTTAGGGAAATGTCATGTGGGAATGTTCCTCATGAAAGCTGGCTATATAGTGTTCCTTTATGCTTTCTCTGAAATTCCTGGCATCTAAGACAGGCTAATTAATCAGTCAGACTCCCCAGGTGTTTCAGAGGAGCTATTCCTACTCTGTAAATAGTCACTCTTAACTGTTGTTTCATGCAGTGACCAAGCATAAATGTCTGACTGTTCTAATACAGCACATGTTAGAACATAATTTTCCTAACTTCAAAAAAAAAAATCCTCAAACCCCCCTATATACACACATGCACGCACATGTGTAACTGCAGGCACGTGCATGTGTGTCCACATTCTTGTTCATTCAAGCCATTCTTGCTGTTACTGTGGTGCCTTCTAAGCTCTGAGGCACCACAGAGGCTTTTAAAGCTCAATTATATCTCCATTCAGAATAAACAGTGTATTAAACAGGCCATTCCACCTGCTGCCTTGTCATGTCATGAAGCAGAAATCTTCCTGCCTGAGGCATGGTTTAATGAAAATCTCTTCTGTGAAGAGCCATGAACAAGAGGTAGGATGAATTAAAGGGAGCCCAACAATTACAGATGCTGAGTGCTACAAGAGGCTAGACCACTGGGTGGTCAGATCCAAAGAGGTCCAACTCCCCTGACCCCCAGCTGGCTAAGGATACAGTTTATATATTCTGAGAACAGCAAAACACATTTTGTAGTTTGTAAAGGACAAGAATATGGCTTCTTTCTGGTGGCACAGTTTAAGACTACACAAGTGGCAGCTTCTGATGCCAGGTATACTTACTGTCAGTGACTGGCTCCATGCAGAATCCCAGCAAAGCATGCAGGAAATCCACCACATTATTGAGAGAATCCTTGTTCACATAGTCTCTCACGGTCTGCCGGAATTGCATCTTATCCAGTTTGTACAGTTTCGTGAGGCAGTTCTGGGCCTACAAGAGTGTCCATCAAATCATATCACATCAAAGTACACGTTCAAATTTTGCTAACAAGAGAAAGGTAATTTTGCACTTAGCCAGTTTTCTGCTGTCTCTGAATGGTCCCATAGCAAGACAGGTTCACCTCTGGAGCCAACAAGAAATTCAGCACTAAAGAGTGCACCAGTATGGGTGCCACTGTTTGAGGTGGTGATAAAGCCACTACCAGCTGTATCTCAAGTCCTCTCTTCCTCTGTTCAACCCCAAAGTAAAATCTTACTGGTTGTAAATGAACTGGGAATGTACCACCTCTGTCAATGCTCAGTGCCTTGGTGGAACAGGTTCTTAGCCTTTAGCATCTGATTTTCACCCTCCAGCTCAGACCCAACCTATTGAATGCCCCTATACCCAGTGACCAATTTACATAATAAGAAACACTAACTTTTAAAGTAAAAAGCTATTAATTGTCAACTTCTTATCACAAAACTATCCATCCTACTGGGACCCCATGCAGCCTGAAGCTAAAAGAATCTAAAACATCATCTCTATAAGAAACATGAACTCTCCTGTTATCTACAATAGGGTACTTAATTTTCCAGTAAACTCAGACATGATTGTCCACGCAGTCAACACAAATGGTGCATGCAAAGCAGTTTGGCCAGACAAACACAGCAAAAAATGCAGCAGACTTACATATGTAGGAAAATATTTTCTTCAATTCAATGGGCGTGATAAGAACCTTGGTTCTAAGAGACATTCATTTATACTTAATGTTATGCATAGGTGTAAATGCTTTGCTGGCTCAGCTCCAAGAGAAAAGTCTAGCTGACATTGTGATGAATATGGCACCTGTTCAACCAGTGCTCTGTGTAGAACCTTCCTGCTGTTACCACTGGGATCTCTCACCCCATCTTTTCCAATTGTGTCCACTCGTGAAGTACCTGGAAATCTAGCTAACACAAGAACACTGCAAGGATACAATCCATCTCTGAGAAATCAACTCAGAGTCCAGAACCTAATTATAGCTCTGCTGGCATAGCTCAAGCTAACCAAAGCCATGGAGAAGAATCTGGTTCACACGCATCCCATGGGATTAGTAAACTCTCACTATAGTCATGAAAAATGCTCCTTCTGCAAGCACACAAGGTGAGGAGGAGGCATGCATTGAGAAGGCCTTTGAAAGGATCCCATTTAACAGGGAGCTGGACTGATCTCAAGGAGACAGACTCTTCTGGATTAAATCTGATGTCTGGGCTACATTCTAGGCTCCTTCCAATGTCTTAACTGGGGCAGAATCAACAATGTTAGGAATCAACAGTGATGACCCACCATATCCTTCAAAAGGGCATGAGTGAGTCTTGTACTTCCTTGCAGAACAAGTACAGTGCACTCCAACTATCAGGAGCTGATGGAGCAGCCCAGCAGCAATCAGTCATGATCACCATTAGCAAAAGTGGACATACTCACACCTTAGACTTTTGGATTTACATAGGCAACCCAAGATAGCTGCACCTCTTTGTAAGTAGCATACTCTTTTGGGGTACTGTCCTGTGAAAAATTACTAACACCAGCTCACACATGGAATTTGCTCCCACATATTGTCCCAACCCATCAACTGAGGTGGCCAGAAGCACCCTGGGCCCCAGGTGTGCTCTTAGAAAGCCTCAGGGACCAGAAGGCAACACTACAGCTGAAAATCTGCTATGGCTGGGCTGCAACACAGTGAGCTGGGGCAAAAAGCAACACATTTACTGTCAATACAGGGAAAGCTACAGAGGGGCAGGCAGCAATCTCAGCAGCCGATGTCAAAAGTACAAGGGGGGGGACACTTTAATGAGCTTTAATTCTCTTACATTCTCCCGAAATACCTGGAGTCTCAGGCGATCTCCAGAGAGCCCTCGGTGTCCTTCTCCACAACCATAGGCACAGCCCAAGGACTTGACAATTTTGATCAGCATTGTGAGTGCCAGCCTATGGGTGCTGACAGATGGGCCTTCATCCTGAGGGTCACAGAGGGAAAGACTGTGTGTAGCCCTGGCACAACCACTGGCATTTCGTAAGCATTTTACTTTTGACAAACTGCTTTCCATTTCTCATCTCAGATACTCCGTTACTGAGTTGTTATTCTTGAAGTGTTTACTCCAATTATTTTTCAAGTTTAGAGACCAACCCCCTCCTTTTCAGCTCCCATAAAAAAGTTATGCTATAAATGTGAAGTCCCTACATGCTGCTGTGCACACCATTACCATTCAGAACTTACTTCAAAAAATTATTCCTGAAAAACAGAGTTGGCTTGAGTAGAAAACCAAGCATCTTTTTAAAATGTCTTAGATATTATGCTACTATAAGTTGCAACTTCAGAGGTCAGCAATATAGCATCTCTTGTCCAATTCTCATAGCAATACTGAAAAAATTATGACCTCTAGTAATCAAATAAAAGAAACTGTGCTCACACACTGGGTTTCATTTTTCCTTTACAAGCTATGAATAATAAACCTGAAAAAAAAATCATTGTGATTGACAGTTTCAAACACTTTGTCAAGACATTGAAAATATCCATGCCAGGCTCACAAACTCTCTTTTTGGCAGCTGCTTCTCTGGAGTAGTTACAGTGCTTGAATTGCAAATCATGTTTCCTCAGCAGAACCCCAAGTGAGCACCAGAGCAAAACAGAAGGGCAGTTGCACACACATGCGTCCTCAATCTCAGCAGACATTAAAGTACATTTGGAATTGTATAAAAAGAGAAGCAAGACAAACCTTTTCTTGTTTTTTGTCATTCTTCTCATATGGCCCTCCTCCTCCTCCACCACCTCCATCACCTCCACCTCCTCCACCACCTCCTTCTTCTTCTCCATCTCCAGCTCCACTAATTGGAGGTGGCCCAAACCCACAAGCTGAACCAGAAGCAGCCCCTTTAAGCTGGAAGGATCCTTCACTTGGTCTTTTTTCAGGGGCCTCGTTTTCTTTGTTCTCACTCTTCCTCCGAACTTTCTCCACGCAGGGCACCACGCCAAGCTGCAGTAAGCACTCCACGATGTTCAGCGCCACATCACAAATCCGGGAGCTGATGTCGTGGTTCAGAACCAAGTAAACAGCCTTCAGGACCACCTGAGAAATTCAAACATCACATTTAAAGCCAGAATTACTTTCTGTCCTAGTAATAGTTACTGCCTGGAAATTCTATATTCCAGAGACTCATTACAGAAGGCACAGTACAAGCTCTGAACAAATAATACACAGCCCTAAATACCAAAAGCCTACAACCAGTCTGACAATTTCTTGTCAGACAAGAAATCACAGGCTGGGCACAGTCAGGCTGAAAAGGAAACCATGAGATGACACCTGTGAGCCTGAGAACACTGCTTCAGTGCACCAAGAGCTGGCAAATCACTGAGGGGAAAGCAGAAAAAGTGAGGTTTAAGGTGCTAGAAGGAAGGTGCTACTCAGCCTTACACTACTTTATAGGGAATTTGGTGCATGCCCCAGGAACACAGCCATTACGTAATACCACTTAAGATCTGATGTGTGCATTCCACATGCACATGCACTCCTTGCAAGGAGTAACAGGAGTTGCAGTTTCTCAGAGGAGACTTTTAGGATATGCACAAGTGTATCTGACTGACCTTTATATACTGCTGAGAGAAGTCATATAAAGAGGTGGAGGAAAAGCCCATCAAACCCCTTATCCCAATGGTACAGCTACATTGACAGAAGAGGGACCTGGCTTTCCTCGCTCCTCGCCAATTACCGAGAGATCCAGCATGCCATTCTTGTGGACAAAGCTGTTGGTTCCATCAATGTGATCCGTATCCTCCAAGCAACTGTAATTGATGCAGGAGTCTGTCAGGCTCCGTGGCAGGTTGGCACATGCAAGTGGCTCATGGGGCATCTCAGGGATGGGCACCTGGTTGCAAAGCTTCCTCATGTGCTCGCTGAAGAAGTCGGCGTATCCCACGTTGAACGAGGCCAGGGTGGTGTTGAAGGTTGCCACTGTGATGGTGGAGATCTGGGACCGCACTGCAGGGAGGAAAACAGCTACCTGAAACTAAATTTCTAGTTCTACAGTTATGGAATGGAAGATTGAGGCTGAGCTTGTCTAAAGGGAGCAGCTCTTGAAGTGGTTTGTAATGCCAAAAGAAATCAAAAGTTCATAATTCCTATCCTATTCCTAATGCATACACAGATCAAAGGTAAACTCATTCCTTCTTTTAAGACAGTGTAAATGAGAACAATCCCAAGTTTGTTCTAGCAGTTCAGTTCTCTGGCAACTTAAGCTGATCTCAGTTAAATGGGCAGTCAAGCAGATCAGGCAACTCAGACATTCTAAATCTAATCCAAAAGGATTTTTCTCCCTGCATTAATCCAGTGCCTCATCTTAAAAGCAGCAGTGCCCCTGCAAGGCAAAGAGAAAGGACTCTGCAGCTGAAAGGCAGGGGTGAAAGAGTGGAACCACAGCACAAATTTGGAACAGCTTTCCAAGTCGCATCAGTTTGGAAAATTTCATCACACCAGCTGAAAAAAACAGTACCTGTGACAGTCTAAACCATCTCCAAAATGCACAGCTGTCTGAAGAGAAAGGCACTGCAGTCTTAAGCTCACAGTGTTCAGAGACAGGAACTTTGAATTGCTCAGGTTAGCAAGCTGGCTATAAGTACAAATTTTTATTGAGGATGGCTCATGTTTTTAAAACTCATGCTGACGTCCAGACAACAGTGTTAGTAATTTCCTACACCTAGTGCTTTGTGAGTAGGTTTATATATCCTCTAGTGTAGAAAGAGACCCATGGGGTTGTTTAGACCACCATCTGCCAGTCAGTATGGTAACAGGGCTAGAGAATAACAAAGCACCTCTTCCCATGGCTATTAATTAATAAACTAATGACATTTAATACATTTAATAAGCAATGACTCAGCAATGGACTGGTTATATTATGCACGCAGCAACTCGCCAGAGTGGCAATCACACTTCCTGACAACTTGTGCAGTTGTGCTAGCACTGAATGGCATTGATAATTAGGAGAAACATTCTAAGGCAAACAGCAGTACCATGAACTAGGCCACAATTAGGTCAAGGATCAGGGCAGGAATTAGCTGCTTATATCAGAGAATTTCTTTCTGGCAAGTGTGACTTTTTAATGCCATTCACTGGAATTTGTACTGTGAAGATACCAATAAAGATTGCATTAGGGTATTTTGTTCCTGAGCTACCAAATTTGATGATTATCCAGTGGCAAACGTTTTGTTTCACTGATTTTTTGCTTAGTTTGTTTTGAAAAGACTAACAAAAAACCACATCCAAATCCTACACAGAAACGTAGAATAATTCAGGTTGCAAAAGACCTCTCAGACCATCAACACTGACCATTTCCCTCTTCAAATCCAGTTGAGGGCTCTTTCAGTGAGCCTTGATGACTCTGTGCAAAGGTCCTTTTCCTACTTCGGGTCAAGAGGAGCCTGTCTCTCACCAACATGCCTGGTGTCATGTGAACCAACCCATGATCAAAACCCCCAAAATTCTGCCAGTGTCATCAGGTGCAGAGCCAGATGTTGATCTTCTGGCTCTTCCTATCTTCCCTCATCATTTCCTACAACTGGAAGGCTACAGGAGAACACTATTTTTGCCCCTCTTACCTTAACCAGTCATGCCAAAAACCTAAAGTCTCCCTTGATTACCCTGGCACTTCTTGTAATTTCATTGCTACCTTCCAGAAAAATCAGTAATAGATAAGAGAAAGCTTTCTCTTCTCATCTTTAACCTGGGCCCCAGAGAGGCAGAAGAATTCTCTAAGTAACGCGCCAGGTCATCATCTTGGTCTTTCTGTTCCTTAAGAAGGAAGTCTCCTGTGACAATGATCCATCTGGTTTTCTTTACAGAAGCAGTTTTAACACAGGGCATGGGCCAACTTAACCTCTGCCACACCTCCAGGGTGGATGAACCGAGTCCTCGTTCGTCCCCACTCACAGAGCCCCACACCTATCATGCACCCAGGAAAGCAGGGCAGTCACAGATGAGATGTGCCTGCTGCATCAGGCAGGGACTTGTGCCATTGCCCCTATTACTTAAATCCCTCTGTTCAGCCCAGGCAGAGATAAGAGAGAACGATTCCTCCCTATCACGAGTGCTGTCTATTGTCTCTGCTACTGCAGTCATGCTGGTATTGCCATTTCTCCAGAGGCCTCAGGGAGACTGTGAGTAAATTTCAAGCCAGACCTCCAACTGAAATGAGGAGAATTAAATAAAAAAACTTGTGATTTCCAGCAAAATCCAGCAGCTATTGACTGCATTGAGGCATTAAATATTACAAAATTCTCAGTGAAGCCATTAAAGATAGCAATACCAAGTTTCTGTTCACACTTTTGTCTTGTGGTAAAGCAAGAAAACTCCAAACCATGCCTTCTCCCTGCTGATGGCCACCAATTGTTTTAACAACTGCACCAGATAAACATGAACTGTTTGAAACATTTTTCTTCATAGTACAAAAAACCCCTCAAGAGATACGGAAACAAAAAAGGAAAAAATCGATTAGTCACATACACATAGAAACAGTAAAACTTCCTTCCGCTTTTTGGGGTTGATATTTCAGTGAAACGTGTCCTGATGTGTTAAATTTACCTTCTTTGACTGTGTTGTCTCCGTGGCTGTTGGAGGGGTCTGGCAGGTCAGAGACCAGTGTGTGGTGGGAGTGCGAGTGCCGGGCGCTCAGCCCCTCCATCTCCGTTGTCGTGTCGGAGCTTCCCCTCCTGGTAAACTTCCCTAGGGCAACAACAAGAAACTGAGATTTTGTTCAGTTGCCTGAGGGGTGGCTGGTGACAGCAGCTGAGATTAAAAATTAAAGGATTGGAGTCCGTAAAAATCAAGGCTTTTCATCACACTGTGAAGGAGAATCAAACATTATGGTGAGATCCCTTATGTGAGTTCACTGACAGAGACCAAATGGTCCAAGCTCTCTGCAAGGCTCTTCCCCTCAGCACATACTGATTTAGCTGGCACTCTCATTCTTAACCACCAGCACCATCCAGAAAATAAGACTGGTCAGCACTGTATGACTCCACCCTTTGGGGCATGCTATAAGAATTTGGTTTCTTCTCCTCTTGCCTCCAAAAATAAGTAAATTAGGATGAGGAATACTAAGGCAAAAGAAATTATTTAAGAATACAAAAAAAGTACTGTTTAGTGAACTTAGAAACTTGAAGTAGCAAATTTTTAGGTTCAAACACTGGACCTCTGCAATATCAAGACAGTATAAGCCTCACTAAGAAAATATCCTATTTATATTGTATCCAATATGCACTCCAGGAAAACTGTGAATAGAACCTTTTGGCATACTAATGACACTAATGACCCTGCTGCTAATAATTGTCATTCTAATGATACTGCTGCCTCTCCAAAGATTTCTCTCTTAAAGAAGGGAATGCAAAAATTCTTTGAATCTATCTGAAGCTGCAGTTGTGCAATGCTTGATACCACACAGGAAAGTGTATTCAGGTGGAACAGAGATCACTACAGGTTCCCACAGCAGCTATTATTCCAGTACAGACGGTAGTTTTCAGAGAAAAAGTGAACTGAAGTATAAGTCATTCAAGGTCAGCTGTGAGCAGTTCCTAACAGATGTGCAAGGCTGCAAACAGAACCAAGGACATAGGATGACAAAAGGACTGGGAGAAGAAATAGCCCCTGTTGTTCTCCGAACGCGTGCGACAGGAACGACACGGAGCCGGGGGCAGAGACAGCAATACCTCACCTAGTATGGTGGTTTGCCAGCCTCCTCTCTCAATGCCACGCCGGTCCTCTCCAATTCCAGAGAAGCTGCCGAAGGAGAAAGTGCTGCGAGTGGGTGAGACATCCAAGTGATCCTCGTGGAGCAGGAAGGGCACCCCCATCCGCCGCTGCCGCTTCTTCCCGGTGTGGTGGAACGGGATCGACCCTTTGCGCTCACGCTCCCTGTCCTCTTTGCGGCTCTTAAACTGCAGGAAGAGGAGCAGATATAACAGCACTTAGGAAGCTTTGAGGCATGGGAAACAACCACTTGAGGGAAAGAGATAACACAGATGCATTTCCCACATATAACTTTCCACTCCGAGCATTTTATCTTGGTCATTTCCCATGGTAGACTCTAATTGCATGCTGGGATCCTGTGAGCATTTGAAGGATTTCAGTCTGCCCTAGGCTGGGATGGATGTCCTTGGATAATTTTATGACATTTCTTTGACCTTGAGCATAGAATGGATGGTTGGAAACCCAGAGCTAAGACAAGGTAGGTAAAAAAAAAAAAATAGAAGAACTCACTGAATTAGCTGGAACTACAGTGAGCACTGGCACTTAAAATTCAGCACTGTTTGAGTAGCCTCCTCTCATGCAGTTTCATCAGGACAATTACTCAAATAAAGATTTCAGTATTATATTCAGGATGTGCATCTAAAAACCAGTGTGATAACATACAGAATCAATTCCAACAAAAAGGGATGATGATCTCACATATGGCATGAATATATATATTCTAAGCAGACCTCATGGATCTATAGTCCAAGCAGACCTTCAGCAGCTACTTAGGAAGACACTGAGGTGCTTAATCACAGGTAAATTAAAGTGCAGTTTCCTTTCACTCACCTTTTTGAAGATGTTCATTCCCAGGTCTGTGGAGAGATCTGGAACTGCTGGTCTACGCAAGTTGGTCAGTGAAACCTTGGAAAATGCCTCTGTGCTTAGTGATTTTTCTTCCTCATTACATTTTATTGTAAGATCCTGCAGCTCCCAAAAGAAGACAAGCACAAGGAGAAATAGAGGATAATCAGCTTTGAAAAAGGAGCTACTTCCTAGAACTGTCATAGGAGCACTGTAGAGGAAAAATACCTCCAATTCATAACACAAAAAAGTTTACACATTTAAAGAAAAATAAATAAACAAACAAAGCTTAGGAACTCCCAGAATTATTTACTTTGTCTAACCTTTAAGTCACCAAAGGCAAAATGTACAGCACACCATGAAAAGCCTCAGGCACTGCTAGCAGCCTGGTCTGGTGGCATAGAAGAACATGTTTGATTTTGATCCCAGGTATGACTCTAAGTAACTCATGATGTCTCGGTTTACACCAATGAGCAATCATAATAGCTACCCCTTGCAGAGGGTTCCATTTAAGATCTATGCCCTTCTAGGTCTTTTAGATTTTGAGCATCTGGGGTCTACTGGAGAAAACAGATTTCACCTCCCTTCCATTCAAAATCTATCAGAGCCCTGAAAGCAGCAATTTTATGAAAAACCCCAAGAATTCTGAGATTTCCAACTAAAAAAAAGACATTTGATAGCAAAATGAACAGGTCTTTTAATTCAAGTGTATCATAAAATTGCATGGTGAGAATAGAATCTCTGCTAAATTTTGTAAGGCTGTTCCATCAACTAAGTAAATCAGCACTTGCTGCACATGACAGGAAAAGAGGGCACAACCTAAAAGTACCACAAATCCACAAGAAGTTTAGCTGAAACTGCAACAATATTCCCTCTTTATCCCTTGGACAGGTGAACAACACAAAAAAATATTTAAGCTCAAATACAAAGATCTTTACTGCACCAAGGTTAGGGTTCACTGTCCAGCAAACAGGGAGCAATACTTGACACCTATTAGGACAGTTTCTCTACTAAGATTTTTTTGGCAAATATAAATGTTATGTAATAAGGATAACAGCAAAGAAGTAACAAAATGGAGAGCTTTGGCTCACTGCCACTGTTTGCCAAGTCTCATACAGTATTTTAACACAAGTGTTTGTCTGAAGTGTGTAGTCCTGTACTAAATGCAGTTCTTTTTTCTCTTATTTGAGGGAGAACCCAGAGAAGCTCAGTGGCTCCTGACCATTACGTTGTAATGCAAAGGCATTTCTTTTGACCATTTTCTGACCATTTTTTGACCATTTTTCTGACCATTTCTGACCAAATGTAACCATTTCTTCTGACAACTGCATTAGTACATTCTCACATTAAAAACTATTGTTATCCCAGTTCACCCTAGATTAGTTATCCCAAATCAACACTCCAGCTTTCAGCAGCCACCAGCTGTGACCCTCTGCATCAGATTCTGCCTTCAAAGCACTCATCATTCTCAGGGTCTCTTTCTGAATCAATGCAAGTATCTGCCCTCCGTGCAAGTGAGCCAATACCAAAGCTGTGCCTATCACTACTTGCCCAGCAATCCCTTCACAGCACCACCACGAGAGCAGTTATTTTCTACCGATAGCAACTGCTTACCTGGGTTTTGTGGGTGTTCACCAGAGAGGGTGCAGCAGCCACCATGGAGCTGCTGCGAGGCCTTGGCAAAGGGGTCACCTCAGGCTCGGGTGGCTTCTCTGGTTTTTCCTGCAGCATGTGCCTCAGCCTCTGCAGGTAGTACATCAGTGACCACTGGGTGCCTTCCTCGGACCAGTGCGGCTGCAGCAGGCAGCGCAGCACAGCCACATCGAAGTACGTGGCATAGCGAGACTTCTGGCATGGTGGAATCACCAAGGACACCCTGTTCCAAAAAGCAGGAGTAGGAATGGCAGCCATCAGATTCCTCAGGCCTTCTTAGACACTTGGCTCTCTGCATAAAGAACTGGCTCTTTGGGACTAAGGTACCTAGCTGAGGAAAGCATTATTGAGGACACATAACTGGATATTTAGCTTTCAGCTCCCCAGAGGACTCCAGTACATGCTGTTAAATGTTTTCTTGGATAGGGGTGCTTTCTTAAACTGTGACCTGAAGATAAGCCTCCAGTATGTGTGCTAACTGAGTAATTTCTTCAGCAGGAAGCAGACAACCCTTGAGCATCTGCAGTTCTGGTACCAGTAATACGTATTTAGGAATGGTTTACATTTGCACATATCAGGCCTTACTTACAAAAAAGCATGCAAGGCAGCTAAGTTAGCTAATTAAATTGATTCCTATATAAATAAAAGTTACTATTATGGGCATCCTTTGCCAAGGTGTTCTAGAGAAAAGCACCCTTTTGAGCCCTCACTATAATTTTCCTGCCCTATTAATTTACCGATGGATTTTAAAATGGAATTTCCTAAGTATTGCAGAAATTAGTGAACACAAAAGCAAGACATCTGTAGAGAGCTTAAAAAATGAGAATCTAGAAAGTTCAGATTTCAAAGGCATCTATATGTCATTCACAGTCAATCTTTTTGCAATAAAATGCCCCAAACTTTTTATTCCTAATCTTTTATACCACTTTTCACCCAGCAGAGTACAACTGACTTGATCTACCCTCTGGAGAGTCACTAGCTGTCAGGAGACAATCTGTCAGAAAGAAGCAAGTGAAAGGGAGCCATAGGAATGAGAATCACATGGTAAGAGAAAGTGTGAAATCCTGGGGATGGGGCAGGANTTTTTTTTTTTTTGTCTGCTGAATACACATTTTGGAAGTTTCCACTCTACATTAGAAACACACCTCTGTGACCTGCTTATTTCTGTGATTTTGGGATTCTATAAAAATTAAGAGTACTTTCATACACTATATTCTCAGGCATTTGAGAATCATCACGAGAACATCAAGTCGGTGCTTTGTCTTTTGTTAAAAGCCATTTTTATTATCAACTCTGCAAAACAGCATGCAAGCAGTGTGGACAGGTCACCCCCATCTCCAGCTAGGTACCACCACATTCTGAACAGACAGGTCCAAGGCCATGGTCCAGGAAAGCCTTAGGCTGCAAGTTTAACAACTTTGAAATGAGCTGTTACAGACCCCTGAAAAACTGAATTAGGAAAGGAAACAAGGTGTATATGCTGTAATGTTTTCCCCATAAATCTGATATGAAGGGTGGTTTTGTCAAAGTTTAGGTTGTGTCACGCAGATCTAGCCTGCAAAAACCCAGAAGTATACTCAAAAGTATCCCAGCAAAGGAAATAAAAGCTGTCATCCCAGTAGCAATTGTGAAAGGTGATGCATTGCTCCCTGGTCTCTGCAGGACCCTCAGCAGTGTATGGGGCTAAACAAACAGTCTTTCATGCTCCCCTATCTGTGACACAGGCAAATCTGAGGCATGACACAGGCTGGAGCAAGGCATGCTCTCCTTATGAAATATTTGTAACTAAAGTCCTTCCTGCAAAGTCTGTTTCCCAGGCAGGCTGCTCAAGGTAGCAGCTGGATAAAGGGCTGTGGTTTATTTGCTTCAGGATTAAACTGAATCATCTCTATATGGAGAATTACACTGAGTGGAGGAGTGACACTTAGCTAGGATCAGAACAAGCCATTTGTTTAAACAGTTTCTAAAGAACCAGAAATTAAACTCTGTAGTTCATTTAGAGGAAAATCTAGTGCTTGTATAATCAGCTCGTGGTTGCCTGTGACTGCAGGGAAAGTGGAAATGCAGCCTTCCTTCAACCCCTGGCCAAGGACAAAGGAATACTTTGGCTGTTGGTAAGCAGAGTAAACAACATTTGTTCCACAGTTATCTGTTGCTTGGCAACCAAAGCTCCCTGTACAGTTTTAACTCATCAATGAGTTCTGCAAATGAGGAGGCTTAATGATGCTCTCTTCAAAGCCTGTCTGAAGCTTCATCCCCATGGCAACCACCAGACCCTGCTTGATAAATTGATCACCTGATTCTGTCTTCTTAAAAGGCTGCTTGTTTTTTTTACAGCTGTGCACTCTCTGAGCAGTAGTGTTCACACACAGAAAGGCAGTTCTGTCCCCACCTTCAGTTTTACTGGCTCACATTAATATAAATTAAATACAGATCCAGAACTGACAACAGGGTTGATAAAAAATCCCAAGGGAAGCTTTCTGATGGGATGAGAGCCTTAACGAATAGCTTTTTCCTCTGCATCAGTGAAAGGATGCCCTGAGCTCCCATTTGAGAGATCAGAGCTATTCCTAACTGATATTCAGAAAATCACTCTATCCTATATTTCTGTCACTGTAATGAAGCCATTTCTTAAAACTGCATTGTTTTGGATATGACAGTTCTCAAAAGAGATAAGCAACAGGACCAGAGTTTTCAGGTGTTTAAGTGGCACTTCTAAATACATAGAGACTTAAAATTATAGCCCCCCCTCTCCAAAATCTCTGAAAATACTCATCAGGTTGATTTACTCTATGGCACTACTGAGTGTCCAGCACTAGTGAAAATCTAGTTCTACCTTTCTGTGCCCAAATCTAGATGAATTGATTAGTGCCAAGCTGGAAAAAAACAGGATGCAAAGGAGGTATGCAAAGGAAAGCAACGGAGAGAGGGTTGCATAAATTCTTTCCTAGGGGGAGAGAAAATCTGGTCAGAAGGAAGCCAGACAATATACCAGTTACCTGAAGCTGAATCTAGCCTAGAAGGGGTGAACCTAAAGGTTATTTTTTGAGTCTTCAATTACAAGAAACCAGCATTCTAGAAAAGACCAAAGAAACTGTCGCAACAGGCCAGCTAGAGATTTCTCTGAAGAAAGCAGCATTGAGTAACAAGTGCTCCCATATTTTTCATCACCCAGAACTGAGATTTGTTGGATTAAGAATTTGATACAAACATCCAGCACCCTCAGCATGTCCAGACAAAAGTGCATTCAAGATGGACTTGTGTGACCTCTACCACTGAATCCCATGAGCCCAAGTTCCTCCTGAAGGTCTCTGTACCTGGGATGTGCAGTACTTCTCTCCTGGGAGGTCTGGGAGGACACGCTTCCATCCAAGGAGTTTCCAGGATGACATGCTGAAACAGAAGCCTTTGGAGGTACAGGATCTGGCTGCATTGTCTCACAGACCACCTGCAGTCCCTTCAGACAGTTGTAAGAAAGAAAATAAGTATATAAACATATTTATGTCTCCCATGTTATTTTTATAACTGCAATTTGAGCTTAGGCATGACAATTACTTACACCATAATACCATGGAAACTCTGATCAAGCCTGGGGCTTCTCAATAAAAGGCATTGTACAGGCAAAGGGTATATTGTACATTGTACAGCTCTCTTGCCCAAGAGAAAGATTTGGGATGGAAGGGACCTTAAAATCAAGCTCCAATCCTCCTGCCATACACAAGATCAGGCTTCCATCCTATAGGACAGGATAAGGCCAAGGAGATCCAGACAGATACACCCCACACCTTTTGGTTCCACGGCAAACAAGGCTGGGAGCCTTAGGTGTGAAGAACTGTGAATAACTGCAATTTCTGGAGGTGGAATACTTTGGGGTGGTAACTGCAAGTTCTCTTTCAATGCTTATTCTCCCCTTATTCAAGCTTATCAAATCTCAGCATAGAATTTACCTCACTACGTCCACTGTCCAGATTAGGGGATTCACAAGTCATGCTCTGATTGTTGGTGGGAGAACTTCTCTTGGCTGAGAAAAGAAGTCAAAGTCAAAGAGGGTATTTCAGGAAATGCCTCCTACACTATAATGTACCTATGATAAAGTATTACAATAAAAGGATAAACCAGAAAACAAAACCAGCTATCTATCTGCTGCAAACTTCCTAGGCACTAGTCACAGCCATAAAAAGAAAATAGGACTGGGTTAGTTTATTCAATTATTTTCATTGTGCTGTCAACAACACTGTCCACTGAAAATCTCTATTTATTTAAATTAAATTTGAATATAAATTTCATCCTAAATCCATTCACCATCAATTGTGTTTTCCTGTGCAGAATAGTGCCTTTTATTTTGGAGTTCTTCATCCTATTTGCACATATATCCAGGTCCTTTTCTAGGTTACATCACTCAAAGTGTATTCAGATTTCCAATTTGCCAAATGCCTTCAGCACAGGAAATACATGGATGTCACACAGAAAGTTTGATCTGTAATACCACAGCAGACCAAGGGTATCACACAGACTAGGGTGACAAGTCTTGAAATCCTGTTGGAAGCTGTGCAGATATGACACTGAATCAGACTGACTGCAAAACAAATATTGCAAAGCTTCTTAATTAGATTTCTTTTTATTTGTTGCTCGAATGAAAATTTAAGTAAATTTGACTTTCTTTTTTCCCAGTTTGAGAAAATGCTAAGATAGCAGCATCTTCCTTGACATAAAACACCTCATTCATATTAGTATTTCTGTCCTGCTGAAAAAAAAACTTTCAAAATATAACAGAGCATTTTCTTTCCAGACTTTACTTCTGAAACTATTTTTAGGTGTTTTCTGACCACACACAGAGCTATTAAAAAAAATCCAATAGTCAAAGAAAACTTAGGACTAATTCCCTTTGTTAGTTCCAGGGCTGAAACACTATATTTTAATTCTAGAAGTTGAATCAGAGGGACAAAGAGCAAGACATAAAAGACTGTTTTAAATAATTTGGAAGACCTGAGTTGTTTTAGTTCTGGACTGTCCCAGTAGGTCTACAAAGTCTCCAGAACAAAATATGACATCCAAAATGACCTCTTAGCAGAAAAATCTAATTTAGTGAGTTACATTTTCACTATGGTGAAAATTACAGTTCCACGCTTTTGAGAACTGGAAGCAATGCTACAGCAGTATATCCCGCTTATTTTCAATCCACCACCCTGCAGGAATTATTAAAAAACTATTGTCTAAAACATAACAGTAAAAATGGTTTTTTAGGACTAGGCCAAACAAAAATACTTGGAAGTCTCAGCAGCCAGCTCCAATCTTGCTATGGCTGAAGCACAAAGGAAAAACAACCCCTTCCAGTATCCAAAAGTGAATTTACAACCTAGGCCTTCATTGGAGTCTCTTGAAACGACGTTTTTCTAATTTCATAACAGACTGGAAATCAAAGTTTAGATAGCAGAAGAACCACGTGTGTGCTCTTCACAGTTCATTTTTGTCCAGTGCCAGTTTGGGAGAGATTTCCTCACCCATGTCAGGCTGCTGTGAGACTGTCTTCGCCCTTCTTAGAAACTAAGGAAGATAAGGCTAACAGAAATTATATGAGGCTGACAGAAATGATAACTCTACTGAAAAGTTATTGATTTCCTATTTGTGGTGGCTCTCCCATCTCCTATTTAATTATTATGCAAATGTCAGTTGGCTCTGAGGGGAAACATTAATCTACTCTGAGGCTTGACTAGTTCCCGCAGGATCAACATATTCCTTCACATACGATGGCTACAGAATGTAAGGGCAGCATCAGGCAAACAAAGAGAAAGGTTTCCCAGATCCCAGGAGCTCCACTACCACAGCCAAGTCACACACCTGTAATGATGTTCCTGATGGGTTTTACAAGAGCATTGAAGGCAGAAACTTCAGGCTGCCTATGTTCCCACATCGGCTGCCAAATAACAAGGCCGCTGGCCAACCGGAATGTCAGGTCAGACTCCTAAAAAGAAAAACAAAATATTGTTTCCAGGCCAGAAACATTTCTCTGTCATTTCTCTGATACACAGATTTTACAAGGACTAAGTGATACCATGAACAGCTGTCCAGTCAATATATCCTAACTCAAGGGCTGCTGACAATACTCATCAGGCTCCATACATGTCAGCTATGGCTAGTAAAAAATCACAGGGAAATTTCAGTCCAAAAATATACAAAGGCTTTTTTCAAATGAAATTTCTATTCTAGCCAATGTCCAGGTTTTCCCTGGACATTAAGCTGTAATAGAAAAGGCCATTCATGTTACAAAGTATCCCTTTTAATTATACATAACCACTTTATGTTTAGTATTCAAGCTCAGCTTTAGGATTTACACTCTAAGACTTGAACGTCTGACCCAAGAGAATAAGAACAATAAATATTAAAGCATTACTTCGAAATTGAGGAAACATGTAACAGATTACTGTGAAGTGGTGGTGTGCATCACTGTTGCTATCATTAGCATTGTTAGTACCTGAACTCTGCCAATACACAGACACACTGGTACTACTTACACCTCTGCTATCACTGTTTTACATGTGTAAGCAGCTGAAATCATGTAAATTAGTACACAAGTAAATCTTAGCAGGACCAAGGTGCAGCTATGCATTTACTTGACCTAATGTCAGACCCACATCAGGAGACACTGATGTCAGTACAGCCTCAGCTACCCCCACATGGCAAACAAACATGGTAACAGCAGTTTTGTGGTACAATTACAGGTGCACAACACCCTCCTGCTGAGACAGTGGGAATGGATGATGCAGACAGAGCTATAGGAATGGCAGGAACCCACTGCTTGTAGCTCTCCAGCCCTTCTATTCCCTACCCTCTGTTAAGTGCTCTCTCATCATACTCAACTCACAAGCTTGGCTTAAACTAGGCTTGGTTTTAATTACTGGTTTTACTAATAGCAACTAGCAAGGCTTTTAGACCTGGTAGCAGTGACACTGCATTTTCACTTTGCACTGCCAGCTTGTGGTGACGTGCCAACACTTCTACCTACAGCCATGCAGTTAAAGAATTACTTGCATCCCCAAACATTCTGCTCAAGACACAAATCCTCGCAGAAGCTGGGAATTCAATAGTTTAGGTCTGTCTGTGTGAACATGTGCCATCTTCCTTGAGCCCATGTATTACTTTGGCTATCTGATCAGGTATATACTTCCCCTGAGACTTAGAAGACACAGAGAGGACAGTGCTCACTTAGTGAACCATTTACATGCCTCATTTAACTCCCTTCCTGCACTTTGTTTTGATGACAGAAATGTGCATGCTTTAATTGGCTTTTCAATGTTCATCACCACAGTATTCCAGAGATCTCTGAGATTTTCAAGGTAAACTTGAGATACTGTTATTAACCCCATCTTGAAAACAACATGCCAGAAAGATTAATATAAAAGACTGGAACTCCAATCTCTAATAGCCAAGGCCTACCCCCAGTTTCATTCCATTTATTCAAACGGCATCCTGCATTTTTATGCATAGTGCAGGGATTCAGTATTTCTTCCTGTCCTGTCCCAGGAGCCTACAGAGAACTAGTAAACAAGTATGACAAATTTGGGCTAAATAAATTAACCACTACTGCACAGGAACTCAGTAGCAGAAGTAGTGATAGAATCTAGTTCTCCAGTCTTGCTTTTACGTGCCTTAATCAAAAGATTCTCCTTTATCTCCTGTTCCTTCCTCCTTCTTCAACTGTTGCAGCATAGAAGGCAGGATTTGAACAGATAGCCCCATCACTTCATGACTTTATAGTCCTTTTTTCAAGGACCTATTCTTTTTTGAGGCCTAGCTGGAACCATAAAGGCTAAATGGCAGCCTCCCAGAGGCAGGAGTCAGAGCATGAAGAAAATGTCTTTTCATCACATCAATCTGCAAAGCTGATGCACTCAGCATAAAATCAACAGAGGAACCCCAGTAGACAGGAGATCTGCAGGCTGCTTCACACTTCAGAACAAAAGAATGCTCCACTGCCTTTGCCACTGCCATGCTTATGACACTGTCCTGGTAATTAGCATCAAGATGATTAGTAATGACAACAGCAAACCCCAGTGGCAGCCCCATGGTGGAATCTGAAAATCTAGCAAGGCTTTTCTGAGCAATGGTTGAGAATCACTGGAGCAAGTTAAAGCTTAAAATCCTTTCTGCAGCTTTCAGGAACCCAGAGACTTCACAGGGGCTACAAATCTTTGCCATTCCCAAAGGCTAAGAATGGCTTACTTTGTATTTTTTTGTCTTTGTGCCTGCCTGATGCTGTAGTGATTGTTCATGGCATTGGAAGAATTTCTTCCCAATGGCAGCAGTATTCTGCCAGCTTGGTAAAATATTTCCAGCAGTACCCCCGTGTGCGCTGTGAGCTGAATTAAACAACAATCACAAAGGCAGAATCATTCCCTTCCTGCTCAGGGCTGTCCCCACACAAGAACCCCATCAGTGTACCACTCACTCTAATCCTGTGGACGAGGGGAGCAAAGAGGAACACAAAGAGCTCTACTGTGGCCATGGAATTCTGGAAGAACTTCCTTCTGTTATTCTCCTCCTCATCAGCCACGGCGCTGGGCCGGGGATGTCCTGGTGACCCTTGGTTTTCAGCCTGGTGGATAAAGGCACTACTGCTCCCTCCCCAGCTGGAGCCTCTGTCTCCTCCAAATCGCTCATTGCTGCAGTCCTGAGGAGCCTCCAGCAGCATCCAGTGAAGAGTGTGAAGAAGCTTTGTCTCAGCTACTCCAAGCTTATCCTGATGTCCTGTATGGAAAAAATGCATCACAGCATCTCCCAGGGTTTCCATTAATGATACTGTTGAGATTGTTTCAGAGTTGCACTGGAGGCCGGACATCCAACTCCCAGACAAGCATTCAAAAATTAAAATTCTACAACTAAAAACACCAGCATTCTGTCTCAATATATTTGAAACCTCCTAAATCAGAAGCCTCAATTTATTTCCCAGCATTTGGAGTTCAGTGTCTGCAATGTCAGCTGCAGGGCATGGACAGCAGCCTAGACAGAGAGTGGTACTAACTCAACAGTCTTGTCTGTTTGACTTTGTTGAATAAGACAAAATGCCAGTGCGAGGTGCTCAAGCTGAGTCTGGTAAATGTTCCCTACTGGCATGTCTCAGGAAGCAAATTCCTGCTGAAATCAGTACAAAAGTAAGTAAAGTAAGTTGGATTTGGATCTGCCTCTCTATTGTCTGATTAACTCTGCTGAGAGTCACATGCATTGGTCTAAATTTAAAAAAAAAAAAAAAAAAAGGAAGAAAAACCCCCAAAACCCAAAGATATTAAAAGTACCTGCTGCAACTGACCACTGCAGCATGCCTTGAAAGAAATAACCATTCCTTCAAGGAATCCATGCCTGCTGGGTGCTAAAGTAAGTTCTATTATTGCTGGGAAATAACTAGCAAAATGTTATTGAACTACTCTGACTCTTTAACTCATCAGACTAACTTCACTGGGGAAGATTTCACAGGTATTCCATAAATAAATGAGGAAGACAATCATCAAGAACGGCAATCCCCACAATCCCCAGGAGAAACTAATTAGGATTCCAAGGATCTTGGAATTTGTTGGCACCCTGAGCAGCAATCTGTCACATTTGAGCTGATAGCTTCAATAAAGGAAAACAAGCCCAGCTGAGCACTAACCTAGCTTGTTCCGGTTGGAAAGCAACGTTGCAGTGCAGTGCAGCACATGAGGGAGCGCAGCTTGGACAAGTTCCCAGCGAGAAATGCTCTGGATGGCTTCAGAGAGAGCTGGAGAAAGGCCATGCAGCTTGTTTTCTACTAAAACTCTTTCAAAAGACTGAAAGTAAGAACAAAGGAAAAAAAAAGACAATGTGTCTGTTTCTGCACATTCCTTCCAGGACATGAACGTCATCTTTTTAAAACCTCTGATCTCTAATTGTACAACTGAAGCAAATTTTATAATATTTGTCCTGAAAAATACAGACTGGAACTAAAGCTCACCAGACATATGGACATACTTGACTAAGAAATGAACGGACCACACAATATATTTTCTGCAATATAAGAGAACTGAAGTAAGTATCATCTGTATATTAGTAAGTGCTGACATCAAGCCAGACTTGCAGCTGTGCTGGGCAAAGCCAGTAATCCTGTTAGAAGTCACAGGAGCTAGGAAAGCCTCTATTTGTGGAGCTGAGTGCTGGATACTCTTTAACACACATGCTCTTTCAGTTTAGTGTAACATAAAGGGCAAACCACTAAAGGTATATGGGCCTTGGGAAAGGTTTTCACACCCTGTCACAAAAATAATCAGTGTACAAATTTTTTTTTGTCGAGCTATGATGTAATGGTTTTGTGAACACTTACAGAGCTGATGGCTGCAGCAAGTTCATTATTTCCACCTCAAGCAACACAAAATAAGGCTATCTGCTGCTGAAACCCCTAAGGAAGCTCCTTATTGTTAGTTGCTCCAACTTTCAATAAATTGTTGCTCTGATCAGATACAAAGATCTCATTATAGGCCACAAGTGTAGTTATATTTCCTCACTGAAGTACCTATAGCAAAGATAATGACAGTGCATGTCCTTGCCATAAACCAGCTTTAACCTCATGGCTACCTATTTGCTGTTTCACCAATTTTATCAACCTCTGAGCAAACAAGTAACTGCTGCCCAAAACATGCTTCGAAGGCCCTCACTCCAAATTAATAAAGCTTATCCTGCAACACTAGTCATATCACTTTTTTTCCCTGTAAAATTGAGGGGGTGGTAATAAGAATAGACTTAGTTACAAAGAAGAAGAGCAAAACAAGTATGTCAAAACATGCTCTCCTGAAGGAGCAACCACTCCCAGGCATGGCATGCTAACCTGTGGAAACAGGCACTCTCCTGCCTGTGCCAGCAGCTGGGCACATCTGTACTCTCAGTTTGTGGCCCTGTTTGCTGCTGGGGGCAGACATGAGCTCCTCTACCAAGAGGCTGGGTGTCCTGGTGCAAGCACAGTGCCACACTGTTGTAGTTTTACAGCACCCAGCTCTGCTCTGGCCAGCACAGAGGCACAGAAACACACATCTATCCATTGGAGAGGACTAGGGTTATGCCAACAGACTGAACCCTGAGATACTGACAGTAACCATCAGAGCTGCCAGCAAATATCAATGTGCAGAAGGCCACACTGCCCACCTACTAGAAACATCAGGTTGCAGTCAGAAAATGTAATACACTTTCCTTGTGGAGCAAAAATGGCTGAAATTGGAGGGCATTTGCTGTAATACATGGAAAAAACATTGGCTTCCTGAGGATTAGTCAAAAACAATGTGCCATGGATCATGTTATCAGCAGTATGTGTGTCTTAGCACCAGGAATGGATGCTTCAAGTCACCCTTACAGTGATCTGCTAGGGGCCACAGCATCTGAAAGGAAAACAGCCTCCTGCCATTCAATCCTATCAGCTCAGGAATGGGGCAAAATGAAGGGATACTGATGCTTTGACAGCCCAGACAGGACAGGGAGTAAAAGAACCCATTGTAAGTCCTGACTATTCTGTTCCAGTCAGGATTCACAGCAGGACAGAGAGTGCATCAGTATAAAGACAACAGAGGTTTAGAGTAAGGGTTTATTATATAACAAAAGTGGGGAGCAAAGCAGCAAAGTATCCCCAGAAGAAGAACAAGAGGTGCATTGCTACAAATACCACAAAGTTTGAAAGAGCCAGTGAAAAACATGAGGCTTTACTTATTTTTATCAAAAGAGGACAGGGACCACTCCTCGGTCATTGCTTCAGCCACGCACTCCTATCTCCACTCATCCATTAGGAACAAATCCTTCACTCAACCAAGCCAAGCCTCTACACAAGGCAAAAGGAAGGTCAGGTCAGAGGTAAGTAGTTCCTACCCATGTCAGTGAGCTGGACTAGCTCACTGAAAGGCCTGCCAAGCACCAGTGCTGACCAAGGCTTATTGAATTGAATGATCTCACCTCCAGCACAGAAGCCAAACCATAAGCTCACACTTTAGCAGAGTTGACAAAGCTGTTCGGTTTGCGGGGTAAGTGGAGAAAAAAAAAACAAAACAACAAAAACACTGGGAACACCAACCCTATTCTGAAGTGTGACAGAAGACACCTTGTTGCTCCCTGGCTTTCTATTCAAGGTCTCATTCCTGGGTACTTCAATGGCATCAGGTAGAATGCCCCCCAGCAACTGCCTTCTGCAAGCTCTGACCCACTGTCTGCATGCTTCAGAAACTCAAGAGGCAGCCAAAGAGTTTGCAATAATATCTTTAGATTAGGCTTGTATTTATCACAACATTTTGGGCTGCTGAGCCCTTGTGAAGATTTCCCTATGTGGTTAGCCACCTGACTCTTCTGTTCTTTCCAGGCCTGAGCAGAAAGCTAAATATTTCTGTACTACAAAGAAAGATTAGGTCCTGGAATAGCTTATGTGATCACAAGCATCTGAGACAGAAGTACCGTATATTGCCAGAAAAATGCAAACACAAAAGCTGCTGTATGGAAACCACTGATGTCCATGCCTGCTACAGGAACTGCCTGGTAAAAATAAACTGCTACTGAGGATGTCCTATCAGCACACCAACTAACTGGCACTAAGCCCCACGCTGATAATTGTCACAAGCAAACCAACAGGAACATGCAGTTCTTTGGACAAACCTTCCTGTGGAATTGGCCTGGAGTTCTCCATAAAAGTGCAGCTTCTGTCTGTACCAGACATCAAGATGGCAGGTCCTGTGCTGCTCCTGGAAAACCTCCTTTTTCCTGTGCTATGCCTGTACCCTTTCAGGACCTGCTACAGGGAATATCTAGACACTGGGGCAGAAAACCTAATTTTCACCCCGCATGAACTAAACAGCTGCTGCTACAGCTGAGAGGAGCTCCATGCTCAAATAAGAAGGCTGAATGAAAATTTCTGAATAAGCTCCCTGTAAGTGAGTCAGAAGACAGACACTGTCATGCTCTGGGTATGTCTAGAGCCACAGCCTCAGGGTTCAGGGCTGCAGCTTGGCTAAGAAAACAACTCCTACTTAAGCAGGCTTGTTCAGGCCCGCAACACCCCCCACACACCAAAGGCAGACAAAGAACATCTGCCAAGGGGACAGAGAGGGAAGTCAGTGCCTTGGCTGGAGAAACAGTCCCTTTCAGCAGTGCTGTGTGTGTGTCCAGCTCCCTCAGGACCACTTACACAAGCATTTTTCCTTTTAGCCTAGCGGTGACAGCTGTTTTCACAGGGAGTGGTGGCCAGCCTTGTCTGGCTGCCTTCCCACTGCTGCTGTTCTCCTTTTACCTTCATCTCCACCAAGGAGGCTCTGCCAAATACCTTGTGACCAGGATCAGCCTGTGTCTCACTGTCTGCTCTGTCCTGTACTTCTTGTCTAGACATCTTCAGGGTATCTGCTCCCATTTCAGCAGCAGTCTGGCTGGGCTTTGCCATGGTTTCCTAAACAGCTTTGCTTGAGCTGCAGGAACTTCCCCTGCTCTGAGCCCAGGGAAGCTGTACCTATAGTGAATTGCATAAGGCAGGTAGAAGTCAGCCAGGGGTTGACAGAGGGTGCCCAGAGGTTCTCAGAGTTTTCCAGGGGTTCCCAGAAGTTACCTTGGGAAGCTCAGCACCTCCTGTTACATCCTCTCAGGAGTGCCAGGGAATATCCCCACAGGACTGCGCAGTGCTCAGCCCAGTGCAGGTACAGAAGGACCGTGGCAGAAACAGAGAGAAATGGTCAGTGCTTCTTGAACTCAACTCGTGTCCTTGGAGGGGACCTTAATGCCCTGTCCTTCCAAAGCTCAGCCTGCCTCATGGAGGAAAGCTGCGACCCCTGCTGAAGTCACTTCAGACTGACTGGAAGAGCCTGAAGTGCAGGCAGAAAGTACTGTCAGTCTGGGACAGGTTCACCAAGCAAGGAAGAGTTCCTAGAAAGATCTAGGAACCTAGGAGTTCATAGCACAAGGGATGGTAAGACTCCATTGTCTACTAAACATAGCAATAGTGTAAACATTCACAAGTAATGAAACACAGATGCCAAACACTTTACACATGGAAATTCAGTTTTTTGCAGCCATGTCCATTGGCTGGATAAAATAAAGGTGGCCTCTTCCTGAACTTTAATTATCCATAATAACAAAAAAAGTAATTAAATTTTCAAAAACAAGGCAAAAAAAAACCACAACCAAAAAACCCAGAAAATAAGGAAACTCTGAATTTACAGGATCATCCAGAAAACATTTGAGTTGCTCCATGTCCAGTGCAAACCAGAGCAGAAGAATTTAAGCATATCCTTACCACCACCCAAAAAATGCATTAGCTTTGTACAGCACTCACAGGCTTTCCTGTGAGGTCATTTACAGCTTTGGCTCATACACATTAGGAATGGCCTCGTCAGGGCAGAGCAGCTTCAGAATGGGGAGGAGGAAGAACATTAAATCCATACTGAGGAACAAACATATTTAGATGTTGGAAGACAATGTGTGGGGGAGGGTATTTATCTTCAGCTTAAAGGCTATTTATTCATAGACCAACTGAAGTGTGATGGCTCAGGCAAAGAGAACAATGCAATGAAAGGGCCAGTTTTTTTCCTCAAGTATTGTGGTATAAAGCAAAGCTTAAAGAAGCAATGCATTATGCTCTTGCAGACCAGATGCTCTACTCACTGAATCTCAGACCCCAACATCTGCTTCCTAAATGCACAATATGCAGCAAAATCTACTGCAGCAAGTTTAGAGCCAAGAATAATAATAGAATTACTGCACAGTGTTGTGTCATATGCATTGCCAGACAGTTAACAGCCTATAGACATGCCTACAACAATTCTGGCTGAAAGGATAGATCATGTAACAGGTGCATAGTATTTTTAGGCACACTAGTCAATACAGGGGTGTTAGATAGTCAGCAGGAGGTTTCAGAAGATGGGGCAAGCACCTGTCAAGTTCCAGAGGAAACCCTGTCTCACCCAAGAACTGGAGAAGAATCAAGTTCTTCATCCAAGAGGTGGAAATTTATTGGATCTTTATGAGATGCCTGTTTTCAGAGCTCCCTTTCTCTTGGCTGAAGCATGTGATTTATGTTGTCTCACAGTTTGAAGAGGGGGGGGGTTGGGTGCAGTTTGTTTTTTTACACTTAGTAAATTCCCGTCTGTGCTCACAGAAGAAAGGTGCTTTGGAATTAGCCTCGGGGCCCTGATGCCAACAGCACAGCAGGAAGCAAAGGGAGGTACAGGCAGATGGGTACACCACAGAAAAGGGACAGAGAAGGAAGCTCTGCCCCTCTACCCAACAGCAACAGGTTTGAGCCCACAGATGAAGCCACAGCCTCAGATCAGAGGTGCTCCAAGGCATGGCTCCTGGTAAAGGACACAACACAACAAGCTCCATTTTCCAGCCTCTCAACAACCAGACCCTGTCAGTGGGCATTAACCAGTGCTGATGCTTTGTGCTGCATATGCTAGCACTGAACATTTTACTCACCAACACACTGAGCCAGCACTCCTCTATCTCTGTTTGGTATCTAGCAACAACTCTGAAAAATTGATGGATTTCTTGGAAGAAAATGACTCAGCAACAGATAAAGGTTCTCCAGCATAATGCCTTGTGAGAAGGAAGTCAGAAAATTGCTGCAGAGTGACCTAAGTACTTTAAACTATTAAGATACATGTCCAGACCAAATTTTTCCACTCTGTCAAGTTTGGCTGCAACTGAATAATGTACTTTAAGTAATCCAAAAACCAGCAACCATTCAAGGAATTCTGAAATTCTCTAGATACCCATTTTATTTGAACTTGCTTCATGTTTCCCCTTTTCCCTCCTTTTTGGCAGTAACTTGAGGCTTTATTTGAAGTACATTTAGAAATAAGATTTATTTGTATTTGCATAATAGCCCCTTCTTAATCCTGATAAGATATGCTCCCTCTAATTTCCAGTAGAAGTGCTTCCCATGCTGCACAATGGTAAAAGTATTGTTCAAAGCCTGTTAGTATTGTTTAGATTTTCCATATTATAAGCTTGAAAAATCTTTGGCAATCACAAACTGAAATGACATCAATCTCATGCAAAAGCATATCCACATAGGATGAACTGCAAGGTTAGACTGTCATAGCTCAGTTTGTCTATGTCATTATTTATTTCATTACTACAGCATTACAAATTAATTACTTATTCCTAATATCCAAATAAATTCTTTTTGTTTTGGCTAAAGATGGACATGATATGCAAATTCGCTGTATGAGAACAATTTCAAATCCTTCATGTGATAAAAGCAGAAAATGAAGCTGAATGGACTAAACCCACTTCTGGTGCAAGCTGAGAAGATTGCTGATGAGCTACTATGGTCAGATTGATTTGCATGAAAAGTTAGTCACTAACAAGCATTGAAAAAGAGACACATGTACATACCACACAGGAAGCTTCATATTGTTTCCCCAGTTTAGGTCTTAAAAATGCACTGAAAGAAAGGAGAAGAAGCATTAGAGACTCAATACATCAACATGTATTTTTCTTAGATATTTTTAGGACACTTCTCATGTCAGAAGGTTGTCAAAAGGCTGAGAAACTCATTGTAAAGGAAAACATAAGCCAAAACTATGTTCAGATACCTGTTGATGACATCTGATAAATGCTGTTATCTTTTCCAGAAGAAAAAGTGCCCACCCCAATATGTCAAGAGGTAATTTATTCAGCCCACAAGTTCCCAGGGATAAAATCTGCCATCAGACAATTTTCAGCCATTTTACTTCAGTGAAAGATTTTCAACATATTCTGTTTAAAATTTGTTAAATATTACTGAACTTTGCCTTGCCTCTATTTTAAGCCAGAGATCAACTTGCCAGCTCTGTATTAAATATTTTTTCTACACAGCTGCTGATGTGGAAGGCTTATGGTGAAGTGCAGGCCTGTATGCTGTATGTGGAGAACACTCACCCTCTATCATTCTCCTCCAGAATGAGATCAGAGTAAATATTAAAAAAAATAATCAGGTCACCTTACTGCAGGTTTTTTTAAATTTTATTTTGAAGGACACTGGCTGTGGCATAAGGGGATTTTGTGACTGAGGCCTTAAATTAAGAGCCACAACCTTCAAATCTTCCAACCTCCCCCACTGCCCCCACAATGTTTTCAATTCAGAATCCTGCTAGGACGGGAGACTGACAGGATTCACAAGGAACATGAAGCACCAGCCATACATTCAGCCAGTCCCTCACACACCTCCAGCCCTGTGAAACAAGGTGGGACTGGGACACATCTGTTTGCATGCTCAAAGCACAGACTGCACTTCCAGGAGGGCTGCAAACACGGGCAGAAGCAGAGCTGCAGCTCTGGTGCAGCGCTGACGGATGCTGCTGCTGCTGCTGCTGCTGGTACCAGAGCTCCATGAGTTCTCTTGAAAGATGGGGGATGGAGGCGGGAGAGCAGACGGGATGGGGAGCACGGGACAGGGAGGAAGGGAAAGGTGAGGGGAGAAACACGGACATGGATGGTTTAAAGTCAAATCAAGAAGCTGCCTGGGACCGCCACTAGGTTAAGCTGCCTTGAGACCTCCTCCCACAGCCGATACACACAAATCGCTCTATACCGAGTGCAAAAAACAGGTTTTTTTCCACGCCTTCACATTGCAGCTGCAGTAATAACTGCATCCTCCCTGCCACTGGGCAGCGGCCGGCCCGTACCCCCCTCCATACTTCCTCTGCCCTGTTGCAGCTGTATCCCAAGTGCCCTGCTCTTACCTGGTTTGCCTCCATAGGAAGGTCTGGATGGGCAGAGGGATGCCACGGCCACTCTCCTGCTCCTGGCCCTCGGAGCTTTTCCTTTTCACCATGGTGCCGAGGGCAGCCGCTGCAGTCTCAGCAGAGGCACCGGGCGGGATCTCCCATGGCCGCCTCTCGCTCCCCGCAACTCCTCACCCTCTCCCCTCCATTCCCCGCCGCCCGCCCCCTCCCTGCACCCCGCTGGTGCAAAATGGCTGCAAGGAGGCAGGGAGGAAATTCGGGGCAGCGAAGATGTCCGCGTCCTTCGGCTCCCGCCTGCCTCCAGCACCTCCCTCTGTGGACAGCTCCGGTGCGGGTGCGGAGCGGGCGGTGCCGCGGGAGGGAGGCGGGAGGGGGCGGCTGAGGCACCGCGGCACCGAGCCCGCACCGAGCCCGCACCGAGCCCGCACCGAGACAGCCCCCGGCACCAAGCCAGCCCCCAGCAACAGGGCTGAGCCGCCTCTGCCCCTCGCCACCGCCGCAAAGTTGGGCAGCCCTCCCGGTCCGCAGCGAGAGGGATTCCCGGAGCATCCCACAGCCACAGAGCGACTCCCTCCCTCTACCCCCCATTCCTTTACCCTCCTCCTCCCTCCCTCCCTCCCGCCCTNTCCTCCCCCCCTCCCTCCCGCCCTTCTTCCTTCCCAAACGGGCAGAGAAGGGAAGCAAGTCATAAACCCCCTCTGAGAGACTGGAGGAACTTTGGGGTAGTTATTCCACAGATTTTTCTCACGCAGAAGAGGCGAGGTAGAGGTGGAGAGGATGGGAAGTGCCGAAGCAGATTTACTGGCGTTTCCAGTTAGAGGCCAGACTAATACAAGCATGAGTTTGAGTCAGGTCTGCTGGAAATATTTCTCAGGCACTGTTAGATTGGCTTCTCCTTCTCCTTCCTACTATACAGAGGATAGTATACTACAGCAAATAATTAACAGAATAAAATGAAAGACCAATGCAAGTTCATCCCGAATAGTTTTCACAG